>JAVXUO010002655.1:0-95099 GCA_033065855.1 Escallonia rubra
GAGAGGAGAAGTGAAGGTGATTAGAGAGAGACTGGCGATCGCAGATCTCTGAGAAGAGTGTAAGTGAGGGTGAGATATATATATATATATATATATATATATATATATATATATATATATATATATATATATATATATATATATAATGGCGGCCGCCGCAGATCTGACGTTATACGGCGGTCAACAGTGTTCTTGTTAGGGTGGGGGAACACGGAGTGCCAGTTGGTGGTAGATATCCGAGTGGGAGGGGCGGTGACGGCATCAGAGATGAACGAGGCGGCATGAGATTGAGACATGAGGATCTGAGACTTTAAGAAGTGAGAAGAAAAAATGAAACATAAGAAACATAGGGCACCAAAGTGTTTATGATATATACATAAAATTCGGGTAAAGCAGGTAACCCGTTACGCTACCCGGACTGATCCGAAAATTACGGTCTGATTGGAATTCGGGTCTAATTTCGACGGGTCTCTAATGCATGTACCCATACGAGGGGTTTGTTGGACAAGTACGAGTAGACCCACGTGTACGGGCAAAAAATTGGCAGGTCAACCTTCACTGGGGATTGGACTAGAACGGGCCACATACGAGCTTCGACACCTCCGGTCTCTTCCTCCACTTCTTAGTTCTTACCCAACTCTCAGCTTCTCAATACTAGAACTAGAATAGCCTCTAAGGAAATGACTAATAGGTACGCCAAGATCAAACCGGTCACCACCACCAATTCAATATCCATGGATTTTTCAGATCTCCCATATTCTTTTCCAGAATACACAAACAGCAACTCTGAAACCCAGGAAGTTGCCAAACAGATCAAGAACACAAACGCCCGTGAAGCCCCTTCAGATGCGGTAGAAGACGGCATTGACGGAGGAGAGAGGTCTGGTCATTTGAGGCCAAGCAGCAGCACAACAGCAACACTAGAGTCTGCAGTGAAGAGGGCCTTCTCCATGAGAAGATCTTCATCAGTTTCTGAGAGGTACTGTAGGATCCATGACCAGTGTGTGACACTACCATCTTCCTTGGATGGCGGTGATGATGATTTTGTCGAAGGGATGGACGATAATGCAAGTCAGACAAGGAGATCCGCGAGGAAGAAAAATCAAAGGCATAGCAGTGGCAGGATCTTAAAAGCCTGCAAGCGCATCCTTGGACTCTAGTAGTTACGAGTTCTTTGTTTTTGAATGAATGATTGATCCTAAATCCACCTTCTGCCATTATGTTTACTCCCCACTGGAGCCCTTCTATATATGATTGCATCTTTGAAATTGAACTTACAACTTTCATTAATGCAGTTGTATCATTCGTTGTTTATTGCTTATCGTCTAGCAGGATTTTGAAATTCAACTTACAGCTTCTTTTTCAAGAGTATCATTCTGTTGCTAAGAAAATGTATTACTGATAAATTAATTATTTTAACTAAAAAAATGCTTGCGAAAATTAAACTACTGATAAACAGAAGTCTACTAATCTCACTTGCTTTACGAAACTCCCAAGACTATATATCATAGTAAATTAGTCAAGCACGTGAATTCTTAAGAACCAAGCCAAACTTCTCCAATTGCAGGCTGGTCATCATAGTTTGCCATTATAATATGGATGATTGGACACACAAGAAGTATCTTATTGGCCCTAGAATCTAGAGGAGCAAGTCATGATGGCTCACTAATCTGGACTTTTGCAAGTCAGTGGGTTGGATCTTAGCCCCTCCAATTTTAAGACACAAATCTCTTGGTAGATTTAACACTGTCCCGAGGGACTTGTGAGGTACAAAAGAGTTGGGCCAAGGCTTCGGGTGAATCAAGGTGATTTGGTTCGGCCGGCACCGTGAGCAGCTTTATATCGGTTGGTCCAGTCCACCACGTATATGGGTAATGCTATAACCTTTTAGGGGCGTTTCTAAAAACTGAAAACCTTTTAAGGACAATAATAATTCGTACGACTTTCTTTGGTAAATATCACATAGAAAACTATTGAATCATACTGTTATAAATTACAAAACAAGAATAGATATTTTTTTGCTATGCATTTTTGCAAACTAGGGCAATGAGATAATAATATTATATTTTCAAATAATCTGAAGTTATTGAAGCACGAATATGACATAAACAACACTTTACAACCTCGTTCGCTTTGCTGCTTTAGATATAACTGCCCCTCGACAATATTAATCTCTTACTGGATACATATGAGGTGATCATCACGAGAGATTAGTCGAGCCACTTCGAACACCTCCGCTGTTAGGGGAAAATTGTAATATATCATAGGATACATACAATCCTTAAAATTTAGACCCACTGCATACAATTGTAAATTGTGGATCCAAAAAACTTAGAGCCACTGCGTACAATTGTGTAAATCGCGGCATTGGAATTTGAAAGTCAAAATTTAAGAATGTATTTCGCAATAAAGCTATACTTTTGTTTGACAAAGGAGGTCTTGGTCGTCTTAGAGTCTTGGTCCATTCTTAGTAGGGGCGGATCCAGGAGGTTCAACCGGGGACCAAAGTTATAAAAAAATTGACCGCTAACATAAAAGAATTCGCGTCACGATTGAATATGTTAAATGCAAAATAGATTGCTCAATTTGACTAATAATCATATAATATCATTATTCGTAGTGATTTATTTAACTTGATAAAGTTAGTCAACAACAAATCATTAATCTTGCATGAAAGAAATTAACTCTTATTGTATATATGTATCACTAGTGCGATTATCAATTGTATGATGACAATAGTCACGTATAACATATTATAAGAATTTAAACTAAAAAAGAAAAAAAATAACTAACCTTGATCTATTAGTATTTTCTTTATAA
Source organism: Escallonia rubra (assembly GCA_033065855.1). Classification (NCBI taxonomy): domain Eukaryota; kingdom Viridiplantae; phylum Streptophyta; class Magnoliopsida; order Escalloniales; family Escalloniaceae; genus Escallonia; species Escallonia rubra. The sequence goes on from JAVXUO010002655.1 coordinate 2,821, forward strand.
TCTGGAGATTTATAATTTGAAAGAATGAAAATGGACATAGGAACGAGGAAGATAAAGACTACGACAGCTGGTGGCATAAAAAGTAAAAAATATAACAAAATGAAACTCTAATACATCTCAGATTTTTTTTTTGGGGGGGGGGGGGGGGGGCTGGTCATGCTTGTGCTCCGCCCCTGATTCTTAGTACGTTTAGATTGACAGTAGTCAATAGATAAATATTGTACTACAAGAGCAAAACGGAAGAATGATAATCGAAAAAAGAGGTGCTCAGAAAAATAAAAGGTATATTTGACTAATATTCATTTTTTTGGATTTACAATACTAAAAAGTTTCTTACCTAATCTAGCCTGCTAGACTCAGTTCAGTGATCTAGTATAAAACAGACATAAAAGTCATAAACCTATTACAACTTTACTATCACCATGAATATCGTGAGTTTTTGTCGTAAATAATCTTTTTTTATTACTTAATTACTCCTCTACCCCATTTTTAACCTTATTTATCTATTTAACCCATTTTTTAAAATTTCACTTTCAAAGAGAGATTTCAAGCTAAGAAAACGGGGTTCCAAACTACGTTTTCAAGCAAACATTACTATGATTAGACAAATATATTAAAAACGTGATTTGGAAGCACGTTTTCTTAGCTTGAAATCTCTCTTTGAAAGTGAATTTTTCAAAAAAAATGGGTTAGATATGTAAATAAGGTTGAAAATGAGGTAGATGAGTAATTAAGTATTAAAAACGGATTACTTAGGATAAAAACTCTGAATATCGTCATGCATTATACTACTTCATGTTAAAAACAGAAGTAGACGCCAAAACACCATTAGTCACCAGAGAAGAGAAAAAAAAAGTATCAAATCAGCACACATACAGATGCACTTAATTCCTTCATTAAATTGTGACTCTTGGTATATAATGACAAATTTTCAATTTGAGTGACGAGTAGTTTTGAGTATGTACACACAGATTTCGAGTCTAAAGATAAGACATGAAAATTAGTGACAAATGAAGTTTATATTAATTTGAGAAGGCGAGTACAATTCTTTGAATAAATCTTTATACAAAAAAAATGCCTTTTGATTCTTCTCTTGACTAATGCTTGACCGTTGTTTCCGGATCAAACGACGAGTTTGATTGAGTTCGTTCGAAAACTTGATGAATTCCGCAACGAACGGCTTGAATGTCTGACACGACAGATGGCTTGAATGTCTGGCGTGACAGAGGACTTGGATGTCTGACTTGAAGACTTTTTGTCTTTAGGTTGACAGAGATCTTGGTTGACTTGGAAAGACTTCTTCTCTTGTTGGTGGACTTGGGAAGAATTCTAGTCTGGCTGACTTGGAAGACTTCTGGCCACCTTTGCACCCCTTAAGGTCATCCCATATATATAGGGGTTGATGAAAGTACTCTTGTTGAACTGTATTTCTTTGATGATTATCTTTTAATTTTGTAAAGAGATAAATATTATATTACACATAGCAAATTTTTATTCGACCACGTGGTGATACACGTGTCAGCTTCCTATTCGTTATTCACCATTTAATTTAATGACAAATAAATGACACGTGTCAATTTTTAATTGGCATAAAATTTACCCTTCTATAGAGTATAACGCACATTTTCAGCTAAATGTTTGTTTAACCGTACTAGAACATTGAATAAGATCTCATCTTCTAAATAAAAGTAATTTTGCAACGTTACATGTTGTCCTACATTTACTTTTGTGGTAAGCTTTCATTGAATATTCTTAAAAGCAACATGTTTAAGACTAATAGATTTTTTATGACAAGTATTACTTGAGAGAAAAAAGGCGACAAGCTCTGGTTAGACGTTCCTAATACAACTAGGATAGATGAGAATTTCATGTGGCCTAAGAATACATCAGAAAAGAAAGGTGACATATCATTGATGGCTGATCAAGTGGTGGTGTAGGCTGTTCTAGTACAAATCCTAAACATGTTTCCCAGATATATCCGGCTGCCACGTTGTCTCCACTTTTTCCGGCCAAAACACCGGAAGAGAAGAAAGAAAGCAAAAACCTGTGGTGGAACCTCCTCCAATCCAATCCAATCCAATCAAAAGCACTGTATTCAATATCATCTCTGGATAAAATCGTCGTCGTCTCTCTGCCACCCAAATTTTCTGATAGACAAAGCCCAACCCTTTTGTGATTCATCGCTTGCACTGCACACAATGTCGGCGGAGGGTGGCATTCCGGTGGAACTACCGGCGACGGATTCCACGCCTGGGTCGGCAGCGGGGTCGCCTAAGAGCAGGGTGAAGTTCCTTTGCAGCCACGGAGGCAAGATTCTTCCCCGGCCTGCCGACGGCCAGCTCAAGTACGTCGGCGGCGAGACCCGCGTCATCTCCGTCTCTCGAGACATCAACTTCCCGGGTATTTGTTCGTCCTACCGTTGTCATTTTTTTATCAACAGCAAGTTTTGTGGCCAAAATGCGCGTCAGCCACAAGGTTACGTCATTAGCGACAATTAATATCTGTTTCCTTTTGGTTGAACATGAATATAGCTTTGCTTCTGATTTGAAGAATACCCTCCTAGCGGATATGTCATTAGCGACAATTAATAGCTGTTTCCTTTAGGCTGAGCATGGATATAGCCTTGTTTGTGATTTTAAGAATACCCTCCTGACGGATAGTTGCATCATATGAAGGATCAATACACGAGGCTTTCTCCACTTGTGACAATTTATCGTCACGCCAAGTCCAGCTCTTGGTTCAAGGCACCTAAAAGCATACATATATTCCGAGGACAATATTCTTTCTTCTTCTTCCTTTGTCTTTTCTTTGATGAGGTTTAATCATAGCTTTTCTTGCCGTATGCTGTGTTCAAAATGAGGGTTGCTTAATGTAAGAATGCTCCAATTTGGTGGTTAAAACAAAGAATTGTATGAAAAATATTTCATAAATACTATATTTTTTACTGTAAATTTTCAGTCTAAATGATGTGCTGATTATATTTTTCACAATTACGCAAAAACTTCAAAGATGTTCTTTATTCAAAAGTTTGATGCCAATTATGCTTTAACGGTCTGAAATAATCAATTTGTGATGGAGGGAATGTCATTTGATTTGTCAATGAACAACCCAAAATCATATTCTTGTTGTGCGCTTGTTACTTATCATTATCCCATAACATATTTATTCTGGTTTCTCTCAGATTTTATGAAGAAGCTCACATACCATACTGATGGGGACGTCGTCCTCAAGTATCAACTAATTCCCGAGGACCTCGATGCACTGGTCTCGGTGAAGTCGGACGAGGACCTTCGCCACATGCTTGACGAATACGATCGCCATGAAACCGACGTAACCCCGAGGCTTCGAGCATACCTATTCCCAGCGCGCCCAATCATAATCGATAGTAACCAGGCAGGTCCCCTGGAGCCTCAAGTCATTGATCAGCGCTATATAGATGCCATTAACGGCATTGTCCGCGCTACAACACCATCACGCCTCAAACTAACCCCCATTAACATTAGCTATGCCTCTCATAGCATGTCCTCTGCTTGCTCTTCGCCCCGATCACCGGAGAGCTCCACCACTGATCCTGCAAACCACAATGAGAGTATGCTATTGCATTCCTACCAAAATGGGCAAGCTCGTATACATAGAGTCCATAGCTCCCCTAGCATATCCAACTTGACTTGCCAGCACCAGAGCCATCCTCCTATCCAACACTACCACCATTACTACCAGAGTTACCGACAACCCACCCACCACCACCAGCCTCACAAGCCACCACTTGATCCTCATCCCCACAGAGGTGTTGCACCCGAAAAAATCATCAAGGTTAGGTCGGTAGGCCGAGCTGAATCTCCGAGGTACCAAGTTGATCATGTCCCACATTACTATTCCTGGACACCTAAACACGGCGGAGGGAGTCTATGCTGCAACAAGTGCCTGCACTTCGATGACTATGGAGGTCTCACTGATAGAAGGATTGACGGAGCGGAGTCTCTCCCCCAAAGCCCACGTCACGCTTACTTCTAGGCGTGGGACAATTCTACGGTAAGGGACAACTGAAAGGACTAGCTCAAGTAATTATATGCTTCATCTGCTCGAGGTTTGAGTTTTATTAGGTAACCAAGAAAAAGATTTAAAGACCTAACAACTAAATTGTGCTCAAAACAGCAATTAACAGTAAATTGGGTCAATATTATGTGTTTAAATTAGTACTCTCTCCGTCCCACATAATTTGATTATCACAGATTACGGATTTAAGTGATATATTGTGTGTTTTTCATTATACTCAGGAGGAGGAAAAGTGAGTCAGGAGAAAGAAAATGGGTTAGTGGAGTGTTAAATATGGAGACATAATTGAATAAAAAAGTTTAAGAAAGTGGCTAAGAGAGAGAAAATTGGTTGATGAAAATTTAAATGTGAAAATAGAAATAGAATAAAAAAAAGTGTAAAAATGGTAAATATATAAAAGTACCTACAAAATCTTTTTTAATTTAGAAATGAACAATTTTAGTGGGACGATCCAAAAAAGAAAGTTGATCAAATTATGTAGGACGGAGGAGTACATGTTATCCGCCAATTTGTTTTCTGTATTTGAGAGTTCTCCGCCACTTAACGGGATCAATAATTGTGCAAGTATTGTAAGAACGATCATTCACCTATGTATATGTAAATAAATGTTGAACAACGGAAACCTTCAATATGTTTATCTACTTGATTGTGATACATTCTCTATCGACTGTCCCAACCACCACTGGTTTCCTGCTTTGTCCCCAAACGATTGTGAGGGGGGAGAGCATGGGGTTGGAGATAACCGCAGGGACTTATGTTTTGAAGATGAAGGTAAGCAGATAGTCTCTAAGCCTCGTACTTCAATCTCTACAATTTTGCGTAATGATCATATCTGATTTTTTCCATGTAGGTTGTAATGATCCCCTTTGAGGCAATGATAATTTTCTCTTTGCGCACAGTTGAATGCAAATTTGATGCACTATGCAAAATCTTCTTATAATAATAATAATAATAATAGTATAGATGGTAATACTAGTGCGACACACCGTTTCTTTGTACCATCAAGGGTCATGTGTCACCAAGACATGCACAATGGTTCGTCTCCGTTTGGTAACACTTATTTTTCAGTTCTTTATCTAATTTTGTAAACTGGAGAAAATAAACGCGTTTGACATACAGTTTACCTTTTTTTTTTCTTCTTCAATTTTGAAACTAGTTTTTAAAACAAGTGCTGTATTTGAAAAATCCAAAAATGAGTTTTTAATTTTCGATTTTCAGCTTTGATTTTTATTTTGAGACCACCACCCTCCCACCTCCGGCGGCCGGCAGCCACCACCGTCGTCCACCGCCACTACAAACTATCACCAATGAAAAAATTCAAAATAAAAACTAGATAATCAAACACTCATTTGTATTTATAAAAAAAAAATTAACTGATTTTAATTTTATTTTTTTTGAAAACAAAAAATCAAAACTAGAAGTGTTACTAACGCTACATTCGATAACACCAAAGCCAGACCAGATTTTCACACACCTTACTACAACAAGATATAAAAACAAAAAAAATTTCCTCAATGCTCACCAGTGAGGTGTTGTAGCAAAATAAGAGGTTACAATCTCACTAGGTACCAGTCGCATCCACCATTCCGAGAGACAATGATGGATTCACTTCGCAGCCAAGAGATACAAAAGGAATTGACTACAAGCATTGTTGCAAGGACATGTGTATCTGCATCGCCAAAATCGAGGACAAAATATGATGAAACACAGAAAGGTGTAGCCATTTAGCACTGACGATGTATAACAATCCGACATCCCCAAATTTTAGCTAATGCTATTTGTGAGCTTCAGAAAAATGATCCTAAGACCCATTGCCCAAACTATCCTAATAAATCCTTCTCGAACCTCCACCCACAAAACAACCCCCACCGTGAAACTCGATCACGACAAAATCGTTTCTTATACACATTTTTAAGAACTGGGAACTAAAAAACGAGAAATGAGCTCAATCTTGGTCTTACTTATATATTGTTCTTCTATCATTTACTGTCAGTGAAATCTGCATCGATGACATCGCCATCAGGTCCCTTGCCTGAGGGTTCCGTTGGGCCAGCTCCGGCCCCGGGCGTTGGCCCAGCACCAGGTGCTGCACCTGGCTGGTTATAGAGTGACTGCCCAAGCTGCATGACTTCCTGATTAAGGGCAGCCATGGCATCCTTTATCGCTTGGGTTGAGCCCCCTGAGATCGCCTCCCTAAGCTCTCCAAGCTTCGCCTCAACCTTCTCTTTTACTGGCACCGGAACCTTGTCCCCCAATTCCTTTAGCTGCTTCTCTGTCTGGTAGACAACAGAATCTGCCTGGTTCTTTGTGTCTATGGCATCCCTCTTCTCCTTGTCTTCCTTTGCAAACTTCTCTGCTTCTGAAACCATCCTCTCTACCTGCATATATTCACAGAGCACATGAAGTCATTCCAAAAGACAAAGCAATCAAATAAACAAGGAGACCACTACTAAAGATTATGGTAACGTCATCCATATAGTTTACTCAAAGAATATACTATGGATTACTCTTCACCAAACCAAACTGGCAAGGGGCATAATTCGGGTAAAACGGACCGCTCAATGCACAAAATGTCTTGCAGGTAATACATCTACCCAGGTTGTTTAAGAAAACATGCCTCGTCTGTAGGCAAGGTGCTTGCACCTGTTATAGTGATATTCTGCTTCTTCCCAGTGTCTTTGTCAATGGCAGTTACAGAAAGGATACCATTTGCATCAATGTCGAACTTAACTTCAATTTGAGGAACTCCACGTGGGGCAGGTGGGATCCCATCAAGACGAAAGCTGCCGAGAGACTTGTTGTCCCTAACAAACTCCCTCTCGCCTTGAAGGACATTAATCTCCACACTCGTCTGTCCATCGGCAGCTGTAGAGAACACCTCTGATTTCGACGAGGGTAATGTCGTATTTCTTTGAATAATCTTTGTCATAACACCACCAAGAGTTTCTAGCCCAATAGACAGCGGTGTGACATCCAACAGGACAATATCACTAACATCCCCAGCCAAAACACCAGCCTAAATGGTACAGAAAATTAAATGCTAGATAGTCAGCATATTGGAACCACACAAGAGTAACAGGACTACAAGAAGAAAAGGTGAGTTGCATATACCTGAACTGCAGCTCCAAGAGCAACAACTTCGTCCGGATTGACTGTAACATTGGGTTCCTTTCCTGTCAATTTCTGAACGAGGCCTTGAACAGCTGGGATACGTGTTGAACCACCAACAAGTATCACTTCATCAAGATCTTTAAAAGAGAGCTTGGCATCTCTCAAAGAATTTTCAACTGGGGTCTTAAGCCTAAATAGATGGTAAAAGAGAGAAGGTAAACCGATAATCACAGCACAGCCTATGCTTAAATCTTGTTCCTAGTGCAATTCACATATTATAATGTCAAGGGGAAAGCAGAAGTTGGATGAGGTCTTTTCATGTAATTATTAATGCTTCCACTTGACCCCCAAATAAAGAGATAGGAAGTGTACCTGTCAAGTAGATCTGAGCATAGCTCTTCGAATTTTGCTCGCGTAAGTGTGGTATCAATATGCTTAGGGCCATCAGCAGTGGCTGTAATAAATGGCAAACTGGGGAAAAGAGAAAAACGACATTAATACAACTACTTTAAAAAAGCAAGAATGCGCCTGAATAGTCAATTCATAAGCATGAAGCTCCCAGCAATCTATATACCTAATAGTTGCCTGTGTCAAAGTTGACAGCTCCATCTTAGCTTTCTCTGCTGTCTCTGTCAGACGCTGAAGAGCTTGTTTGTCCTTCAAAAGATCTATGCCTTCATCTTTCTTGAAACTTGCAGCAAGCCAATCAACGATTCTCTGCATGGAAAGAAAAGATTCAAGTGGCTTCAGAAATTCTAAGTCAATTATGACGTAACAAGTGACTGTCAAACCTGTGACAGGCAAACAATACGAACCTTGTCAAAGTCGTCACCACCCAAATGCGTATCTCCAGAGGTAGAAAGCACCTCAAACACTCCATCACCAACCTCAAGAACTGCAACAACATAGATGAAACATCCATTGAAAAGAGTACCATTACACCATCACCAAAACAACCGACACGCTTGACACTCCAAACACCCCAAGATGGAATGCCAGTGATGAGAAAAACGACCAATATATTATGTATATCTCAACAAGTCTCATTGTTGCATCTGGATACACATATCATCGGTGTAAATGAACAATTATTCAGAAAGAAGAGGGTGCTTTAAAAAAACTGAAAAAAGTAGCTCTTGACTTTGAAATCCTATAAAGCATGCGACAGAAAAAGAACACTTAAGGGAAGTAATATTCAGAATTAAGACTAGAACACATAACAACAGGATAAGGTAACGGTTAAGGCATGAGAGAATCAAGTTGTCTATGAATCCAAAAAAGGAGAACATAAAGCTCGTCAAAGTTTACAGGCACATAAAGGAGGTTTTGTCCCTGTCAGTTGATGGATGGGAGAACTATGGTTGCCACAATTGGCAGAACAATTACAAGGCTATTGGACTAGGGTTGGCTTAATATAAAAGGAGCCAGCTAAACTTTGACTCACTACAAGTAAGGCATCCATTTATTCTCCATGGAGACGACAAGACTTTGACAGGTGCAATCAATTCCAGCTGATACATAAGGCATGGCTAGTTCCAGTTAAAAAAATTCGAAGGATGAAGAAAGTGCAATTAACACATGTAAACTTCAGTAAGTGGTAAATCCAACTTATTACGATTAAAAACAGCTACAGGAATATAAAACACCTTAAACAGTTGAACCGAAACCATAAATTACTGAAAAACACAACGACGTGTACCTGAAACATCAAATGTGCCGTCACCAAGATCAAACACTAGAATGGTTTCATTGTTCTTCCTTTCAAAACCGTAAGCCAGTGAGGCAGCAGTGGGTTCATTGATAATACGGAGAACTTCCAACCCAGCAATGCGACCAGCATCCTTTGTCGCAGTCCTCTGGGAATCGTTGAAGTACGCAGGAACCGTAACAACGGCTTTAGTTACTTTATCGTTCAAAAACTTCGATGCATCATCGACAAGCTTTCTCAACACCTAAATCAAGAGAAAAGAAAATTAGTACCTGATTGAGAGAAAGCAAACTTGGATCATAAGTGCGGCAATCAGGAGATTTCAACTATTCTTGAGCTCCTTGATTTCCTCCCCTTGTCTTTTCCTATCCAGATATCTGGAATTCACGTCAGTCATACTCAAACTTGCATCACATGCATTGTCCATCAAAATTTCATTCATCGCCTTTCATTTTAGGATGTTATTGCACAGAGTATCATTCTATTGCCATTTTAAAAAAATCTGTCCATTTCTCAAACTTAATCTACAAAAATAGTCCATGTATACGTGCTTGGCCAGTTTCAAGCACACAAATGTTTTTCTCTCTGCTGCCAAACTTATTTAATTTCTCAAGTATCACAACAAACAAAGCATAGGAAGCTCCAGAAGTAATAGAAAAAGGGTTACAAAAGCAAGATAAAGCTAGAAACCATAAAAGAGTAAAAAAGAAAAGGTCAAAAAGAGGCAAACACAAAATTTGGAAGTACAAATATTGCACAAAGTTGCTAAATTAAATCAACAGACATTTAGGACCTACCTCGAATGACAACTCTATGAAAAACGCATTTCAGCATAAATTGAAGATAAAGTTGGCCTAACCATACCAGGATTAGGATATATTAGTCCAACTTTATCTGGACGCACTTCATTGTATCACAATATACAAATTACTGCATATGCAATTGAAACCCCCATATGAATGACTGACTACCTGAGCAGAGATCTCCTCGGCGGTGAACTGCTTGCCAATTGCAGGGTAGTCGAGTTTAACGTTCCCATTCTTGTCATGAACTACAGTGTAAGAAACCTTCTCGTCCACCTCGGACATCTTCCTGCCGATGAACCTCTTCACGGAGAAGAAGGTGTTCTCGGGGTTGACCACAGCCTGCCGCTTGGCAATCTGCCCGACAAGCCGGTCCCCGTTCTTGGTCCACGCCACCACGGACGGCGTCGTCCGCTGCCCCTCGGCATTTGTGATAATCACCGGCTTGCCCCCCTCCATGGCCCCCACTGCCGAGTTGGTGGTCCCCAGATCGATCCCCACCACCTTCTCCGCCACCACCCGGAGCGGGCCCGAGGCGCCGCATCCCCGTCTTTGCTTGCTGGTCTTCTTCAGCTTCGTGAAGGCCGATTTGGGCACTCCGAAGGCCACCGTGTTGGTCAGACCCTGGCCGAAGAAGGCCGTCTTAGAGCATTTTGGAGTCGAGTGTTTCGCTTGGGAAGCAAGAGGGGTTCCTCCTATGAATTGCGCTGCTGATGTGGCCATTTCAGTTTGTGAAACTAGGGTTTCGGGAATTGGGGGGATAAAACCCTAATTGAAACCCTAGGAATTTTGGGGGATAGAAGAAGAGGCTTCGGTGAAGCTTTTGGAGGAGGTGTGAGGATAAGAGAGCGAGGGAGAAGAGAGCGAGGGGGGAGGGTTTATGGGTGTGGGGAAGTGAGGGTTAGGTGAGGACACGTGGACGGTTCTAGAAAGATCGATTAGGGTATTGGCCGGTTGTGATTTCACGGGAAGAGGATTGTACCGTTGTAACTTGCAATCATCGAGGAGCTACCCAACCGTGAATGATTTGCAGTCCGGAGGGTGGAGTCGTGTAGCCTAAATAAGGACTTCAGGTTGAGCTGAGGGAGGGCTACTTGGGCTGTTTTCGTGACATTTACCAAAACAAAACTAATTCTGCATTGATTCTTCTTAGGTAATACACACTGGATCGATAAATAATCGCATTTGTATTTGATCTTTGTCGTTGATGATGACGATGATGATGATGTATAAGAAACATTTATTTATGAGTAGTGTGCGCTCTGTCTCACAATATAATACATTATCAGAAAACACAAATACATGAAGTTGACGTTAACAGTACGTTTTGAACTAAACTCATTTTCGATCACCCCAACATTGAAACTTGACTCAATTATTTCATTTGTAAATAATAGTTGGAATCACGAATCAAGAATAGAAATAGTGATCGTTACACTATCCCAAATCTTTTGTTATGATAAATCCATCATTTGAATCCCAACTTAGGTAATAACCCAAATCTTTTGTTATGATAAATTCATCATTTGAATCCCATCTTAGGAATTATTACCTAAGTTACCTCCTTGTACTTTCGAAATGGAATATTTTGTCGTGTACTGTGCACGCAATAAATAGTATCATTGAAATATATTTAGCGATAAACAAATATCACTAAAAACTTAAACAACAACAAAAATATTCTTTTAGAAATAATCTTTTATCAATTGCAGCTTATATGTTAGACAATAAGCTTGATAGTGGGTAAATAAATTGAGTGGAAGGATTACTTTTTTATTTTTTCTCTTTTCCGCACAGTACTGTGGGCTGCGTGGGGGTAGGTTGAGAATGAGACAAGAAACACTTCCACGCCATCCTCGACTTATATTCAGCGAATTTATGAAGTGGCAGAGTTAGTACTTAGTAGAGCCAAACAACAAAAGGATGGAATCTGCAAAAAACCACAAGACACACTGCCTCAGAATACTTTCAACAAATAATCCTTTGTAATAGTCCACTTCTATTTGTTGTGACCTTAAATGACAGTTCACATCCAATCTCCTGAATTTTGATCTTCCTCTTCAGGATATCAAACTGTGCTTACTTTAAATAACTAGACACCCCCACCCCAACACACCCCAGAAGGAAAAGCACGATCCCTCTCCGAGAACGCGCAAGGCATCAAGGTCCAACTGAATAGTCCCAACTCTTACGTGACCCAAGTAACAGGCTCAAGTGCTTGCTTTCCACGCACGTTGATGTAGGGGGTTCCACCACCTTCAATGCTCTGCGAGTGTCTGCCGTCTGTGCCAGACAGAAGTTCTTGTACAAGAGCCATTCTCAATCCAAGATACTTGAGTCAAGCTCTCGTAACGCAATCACCCAGATATAACCATTTCACTCTTCTGCAGAAAGTAGTTACTTCCGCAGTGCTCTCCAACCTATATCTCGTCTGAAGAAACCTTCAGGCCAGTTTATTACCTCAATGGCTTGGTAAGCTCTATCCCGTGCCTCAGCCAAGTCTTTTCCCTTGGTAGTGATACCAAGGACGCGTCCCCCTGTAGCAATATAGTTACCGTCCGAGTCAAGAGCAGTTCCAGCATGGAATATCTTAACTTGTGGAGCAACAAGCTCTGCCTCTTCGACGTTTCTAATGACAGTTCCCTTCTTATAGCTCCCAGGGTAGCCCTTACTTGCCATAACCACCACCATGGCTGATCCGGGGGACCACTTCAGAGATACATTGTTTAGCTCTCCCCTACTAGCTGCTAGCAAAACTTGTGCCAGATCAGACTCCAACCGAACCATCAAGACCTGTATAATAATTAATAGTGAGTAAAACGGGCAGTTTTGGTACATCAATGACAAGTAAATTAAAAGAATCGGAGACTCTATTTGCGATATTAGCCATAATCCCAACAATCCATAAGCTTTTACAATAATCCATACAGTTTCAATGACAAAGCACATGCTCGTGTAAATGCATCCAATCCAATACATGGTTGGCAACCTTCCCACTGCATGAGGAGATATGAGACTGCAGCACATACCTCAAGATGTAGAAATAAATAGTTACATATGGAAGTGATGGCATTTAGAAGAAGATTATATTCTGCTTTTTTTTTGTTGGGGGGGAGGTGAAAAGTCATTATTAATCAAAGCTCAAATCAAATTCATTACAATTTACATCTCCGTTTACTTAAAACAAAGGTTCTCTAATTCTTCAAGATTCTTGTATTCCAAGATTATATTCTGCATTCCTCGATAGATCTTTGCCCCTGCCAAAAGATTCTTGTATTCCTTTCATACCAAATAATATCGACTGTTACAGCCAGGGTAATTTTCCTGATCCTAGCCTTGAAGCTTTTACCCCTAAACCACTGAATAGACCCCTGTAATAACTGCTTCCAAGACTGCCAGTTGCTATGGATGCTAAGTTTCAGTAATAGCTCATTCTGTAGAGACGTAGAAAGGAGCAGCTCCAGAATAGATTCCTTGTGTTCAAGGCATAAGGTGCATGTGTCATCTGCTAGATAATTCCAGTTCTTTAGTTTATCCTTAGTTCTAAGGACCCCTTTGCATACATCAATAGAATAGTTGCACATCTAGCAAAATTGCCACTAAACCACACAACTTTCGTCCAAGGAACTCTCTCTTTTTGTCCTCAAAGCATTCCAGGCTAACTTGATGGAGAACTTTCCATTTTTCTCCAGTAACCAAATCAGTCTATCATCCTGATCACTCTGAGGCGACGCAAAATTACACATATCCTCCTGCCAAGCTCAAGACTAGTGATCTGGTAGGAGGAAGCTGCCACTGCCCATTCACAATAATAGCAGCGACTTTGCATTGCAGTGCCATGCCAGAACCATAACTGATGCGAGTCACATACTTAGAATGAAGGGATCCATTAAACATCCAGTTACCAATCCTATAGCCAACATTTTACGGCATTTGGGTTCTCAACTTCAGAATCTTGCACCAAGTCCAGGACATTGTCGCAGGAGGTTTGCATGTCCAGAAGTGTTTGTCCTTGATTATATACATGTGAAACCATTTCACCATGAGGGAATCCTTTATGTGAGTAAGATCCCAGAATTGTTAACACATAGCAGCCTTATTCCATTCTTCACTTTTTTGGATCCCATACGCATCCTCTTGCTTATGTAAACAAACATCAGTCCAAGCAACCCTTGCTCCAGTGCATTTAACCTCTTTACCATGCCATGTAAGAGCTCTAACCATGGCTTCCAGCTTCTTTACAATCTTGTTTGGTAAAATAAAGATGGAGCACCAATAAATTTGCATGCTCATGAGAGTAGAGAAGGCCAATTGAATTCTACCAGCATAAGATAAGAATTTAGTTGACCAACTGCTGATTTTCTTAGATAGTTTATAAAGTAATATTTGGCAGTCCTTCATTTGAAGCTTAGTGGATATTAGAGGTACCCCAAGGTAAGTCAGGAAATTGCCCTAGTAGCATATCAGTAAACCCCGCCAACGATATATCACTCTTTTGCAGGTTAGAATAAAGGCCAAACAATGTACCAAATTCATCCAAAGCTTGTTCAATTCTTGTGAGTGAAGCTTGATCAGCAGCAGCTAGGATGAAAGGATGATCAGCAGAGCTCAAACGGTTGATTTGCAAATCAACACATTCGGGGTGAAACTTGAAATCAGGTTGAGCAATGGATTTTGTCAAGCAAGACAATGAAAGCTTCCATTACCAACAAGAACAGAAGGATCACCCTGCCTTGGGCCTTTTGCACTGCCTAAGTAGCCTTCCACAGATCCATTAAGGTTAATTGAGAATTTAGCAGCGGTCACACACCTCATTATCCAACCAACATAGACAACAGGGAAATGAAAAGTTTCCATAACGCGTAAAAAAATCCTATTCCACATAGTCATAAGCCTTTTAAGTATCCACCTTGATAACACATCTTGGAGGTCCCCCTTCCCTGGGACAATTTTTCACCAATTCTTGCATAAGCAAGATATTATCAGCTATGTGTCTGTTGGTCACAAAAGCAAAGGAGCTTAGATATTACCTTATAAATCACACAACAGCAAGGCATAGGCCTGAAGTCTTTCTTTTTACCAGGTCAAGGGATTTGGGGATCAAGGTCAAAGCAGTGTTGTTAAATAAGTGAATCCCTCTTCCTTGATTTATAAATTCCAGCACAGCTTTAATAACATCACTTCCAAACAGCTGCGACTGTTGATAAAACTCAGCAGTATAACCACCAGAGCCAGGACCACATAGCCTCCTTTACATCCTTCTCAGTCACAGCTGCACAAAGCATTGCTTGATCATCAGTAAATGGGTGCTTTTATAATACTTGCACCGGTCTAGTCTGAGTATGCATACGTCTAGGCACAGGTACCCCAAGAAATTTAGCAAAATGGTTAACAGCAGGCACTTGATGAACTGTTTTTTTCAACATTAAGCAGTTCCCCATCAACAGTCGATATAGACAGAATCTTACTATGTGCTCTATTTACCTGTACCTTCTTATGGAAGTGGGCAGTATTATCATCCCGGAGTTTAAGAACTTGCACTCTGGATTTTTGGTGATAGAAGGCCTCCTCTGCTTTAGAAAGCGGACAGTACTGCTCCTGAAGTCCTTTTTCCTTTTTCACCAAACGAAGCTCATACTGATTCAGGACTATTTCTGAATCTTTTTGAGCTCCTCATCTGTTTCAGCAGTTCCCTGGGAGATATTGCTATAGTGGGATCTATTGAGGCTCCTTAATTGAGGTCTCAATCTCTTCAACTTAGTCACCAATCTATGGCAATCATCCCCTTCCTAAGCATCATTCCATACTCTTTGCAAGAGATCCCTAAAGGTTGCATGCAACATCCAAAAGTTAAAATTTTTGGAAGGCCTATTACCAGAAGGTCTATCTTGAGAGATTTGGACAACCAGCATTGAATGATCTAAAATTCCAGGTGCTTGGGCAGTGGCCAGGGAGATAGGATGAGCATTCAGCCATCCTTCATTCTGTAGCACTCTGTCCAATCTACACATTATGAAATCATCCTCCCTCTTGTCACACCAGGTATAAACAAGTCCCGTAATTGCCATGTCTTCAGGATGCAAATTATATATACAATGATTGAGGTCATCAACATACTGGTCATTTTTCCCAATGATGTTCACTTTGCAGGTAATCAATTGAGTCTCACATTCCATTTCTTGAAATTATACCTTTGTTGTATCCCATCCAATACATAATCTGGAGACACCCTTATTGTTTGTGTAATGTACAAGGTGCTAATCTCTATTCCATTTCTTGGTAATAGCACTAATATTGTCCATTCACACTCTAGTTTCAACTAGCCCAGTGATAGAAACCTCGAGGTTTTCCACAGCTTTTTTCACCTCATTCATATTGTTTGGCTGGGTCATTTAGACCCTTCATATTCCAGCTAGCAATCATATAATTTCATTTTAGTACCACTTCCTTTCCTAGCAAGAGAGTTGCTCTTGCTTGGACTATTCATACCTGTAAAAAGTCTACCAACATTCTCACCAAAGAGATCCTCCTCTATACTTTCCGGACCTTGAAATTTGTTCTGAGTGCTTGGTGTTTGTACACTGGCAGATTGTTGGGTCTGCTGCACAATAGTGTTTTCCTTTATTACTGCCTGAGCTTCACTAACCTGCATTTTCCTTTGCCAGACTTGATGTTGCCTAGGTTTTTGATGGCATTTGTTCTCAAGGTGCCCAAAAGCCTTGCAATGCTCACATTTAACTGGAATCCGTTCATAGACCACAGGCTGATTATACACAATATTGACAGGCCCCATGATTGGGACACACTGTAGCAATATTTGCAGCCTCAACCACTACGCAAGCACTAGCATAGGTCAGTCTTGCCTTAACAGCAGTCATACTGTCTGTAAACAAGGTCACACCAACTGAACTGACAATCCTGCTAAGCATTTGAGTGGACCAAATTGCAAAGCTAGATTTGGTAATTTGGTCCACATAGGTATCTAATTTAAGCCTTCCTTCTCCAGGGAAACAGTAGAAGACCATGGCTTGATAACCAGGGGTTTGCTATCAAAAATCCATGCTCCATTCTCTAAGATCTGTGTTTGACCCAAGGAGGAATCCACTTTAACTATACACACTCCAGATTTCAACATACTAAGAGTCAGATTACCAAACATGCCCCATTTTCTTTCAAAGAATTTCTGCATCACCTGAAAGGGAGGTCTAACACCAACAACATATGCCACTATTGCATTTTGCTCTTGTTCTAATTCCCCATCAATGTCCTTCAGTGTGTATTCCACACCTTTTAGGCTATTTACCTCTTGTAAAGCAACGTATTCAAGCTTTTTCTCCAATACAAATTCCCTATTTGGTCAAGCAGAAGCTGCATATGTTTTTGCTTGTTCCTTATACTGGCCAGCAACAATTTTGGGGCTGAAATTGGAGATTGAGGATTTTTTTAGGGTAAGGCAGGGAAATCCCCTTCATTTCCCTCGAAAACACCATTTGGGGCAATGAGTTCCCACCTTCCCTTTGAGTATGTGAGATCCGCTCGCCCCCAAATTGACTGCTTGTATCTCATTTTCCAATACAGTTGCGGAACTTATTCTTCTCATTGATGGCTCAGTATCTGTCAAAAATTGCCTTCAATTCACCATTTTCTTGTCTTAATTCCGTTACTTGCCTACTTAGATCCTTAACCTATTCTCTTATCACCTTCTCTCCATCTTAGTCTGAGCTAGTAGCCATAATATTTCTCGGTTGGATATTCGCAACATCACCGAGTTTCTCCGTTTCCAGTGTCACCATCAAAGAAGCCGGCGATTGAGCTTTTCATCCTGTTCCTTTCATCTCATGAGTATTTATCCGTTGCTTATGAACAAATTACTTCGCGTACGGGTCTTCTGGGGGGCTCCTTTATCGCCCGTTTTTCGATGAGAAGTCATGAGCACTATGAGAATTTATCCTCGAGCAGAAATCCCAGAATTTTAGAGAGAAATGAGAGTCTCTCTCTCTAGGCCCGCAATTTATGCCGTTTTTCTTCTTCTTTCTTTCGTGGTTTTGCTAGTAGATAGTGCGAAGTGTTAAAATATTATATTCTTACCATTTCAAGCCATAGAAAATTATGGCAATCAAACGTTCCGCCACCACCTTATAACAGGTTTAGTGAAAGGTGATCCAAGAACTTTATGAGTACATTAATGACATGCAGAAATAAAGGACAAAGATTGTTGTCATCTACCGCCAAATACTAATAAAGAATCATGTATTTACCAACTAACCTGGCACTCTGGATCTCCGAAACGCACGTTGTACTCAATTAGCTTGGGTAACCCAGACTTCTTCTCGATCATTAGTCCAGCATATAGAACTCCAACAAACTTACAGCCCTCTTTTGACATTCCTTTTACTGTAGGAAAAATAATAGATTCCATTACCAAAGATTCGAGTTCCTTCGTCAAGACAGGTGCAGGAGAATATGCCCCCATTCCACCAGTATTTGGACCCGTGTCATCCTCTCCAACTCGTTTATGGTCTTGAGCAGATTCCAGAGGTATGGCATTCTCTCCATCTACCAATGCGAAGAATGATGCTTCTTCTCCCTCCAAAAACTCCTCTATAATAACACGACAACCTGCAGAACCAAAAGTCCCCTTTACAAGCATCGAGTCAACAGCTTCATATGCCTCCTCAAGTGTCATAGCTACAATAACCCCCTTTCCAGCAGCCAATCCATCTGCTTTAATAACAATAGGTGATCCCTCTTGCTTAATATAAGCCTTTGCAGCTGATGGATCAGTAAAGGTTTGATACTGCACCAAAATACACAACAAAGTAGTTACCTTAGGTTAGTTGAATCTAGTCAAAGCAACATTACCAATTTATGAAAGTTGGTTACAACGAGAAACAAAAATATTGTTCTTGCAGTCAATATAGACCAAAGAAAAAGACAATTCTCCGATCAATAATGATCAATCCCTCGTTATCATCCAACTATACATATAGCACACCTCATCTCTCTAGCATTCACCTTATGTAACAAATCCACACTTGTGGACCACAATGTTAAACGACACACACGTTCAACAACATTTTGGTAAGAATATTCGACAACGTCACAAGGATCTCAGTTCAATTATATGCCTAGAAATTTACATCTCGGCTTCAACACCACTATACTTTCCAACACATCATAGCTCTATCAAGGTCTCGACAGAAAGGTGTGATAAAGATACAAGTATAAAATAGCAACGTAAAAACTAAAAAATGAATGGACAGATATAAGGAACACAAAGCTGACTCTGGAACCAGAGGACAAACCTTAGCAGTGGGGATTCCATATTTGTCACACAATTGCTTCATGAAATTCTTTGAACCTTCCAAAGCAGCAGCCTCTGATGAAGGGCCAAATGTAGGAATTCCAGCTTTAACAAGCTCATTTGCGAGACCTGCAACAAGAGGCGCTTCTGGACCAACCACCACCAGGCCCACTCCCCACTTACGGCAAAAGGATATAACAGCTGAGTTATCAGAAATATCAAGGTCTGAAATACAAGTGGCATCCCCTGAGTTGGAAATCCCAGCATTCCCCGGTGCACAAAAGATAGCATCACATGAAGGAGACCGCTGCAAGGCATTACAGAGCGCATGTTCCCTTCCCCCTCCACCAACAACCAATACAACAACCCTCTCTGCAAAACCAGTTAAGAACAACTGATCACCAAATAATGAAAACAAGTAAATAAAGTTCAATTTTAGCAATTAAGCCTAAAACCACTGCCAGTGGATATTTTCATCTATGTCAAAGTTAATGATCGATATAACACGTATAATTGTTTGTTACAAACGTAACTTGTAATACCAAACTGACATTAGGGAAACTTCAAAATGATGCACTGCACTCACTCTCCCCCGTATTTATTGTAACAATTTTTCCTCTGTATCTGCGAAACTCATAAATTTCAGACCATACAATAGTCGACAACTACACAAGATTTCCCGTAGAAAATACATTGCGGTTTTAGGTCTTAACTTCCTCGTCAACTAAAGACGACACAGTCAGAGCCCAACGCCACCCTCCACCCACCATCTGCCAATTCCAAATTCGATGAAATTCAGTAGTGAATTTTAAGCAAGCCAGTAAAGGGAACTATGACTACAGAATCTTTCGTCAAACTGGGAGTGATCGTGCAAACTTTAACCAGAGAAACACACTGAAAATTGTCACCAATTGCACAAAAATGGGAGAAAACCAATACTAATGTTACCAAGAAACAATTCTAGTTTATTAGGGAGTAAGAGCCATTAATGCGTACCAACAGCACCATTATCTGCAGAGACACTGTTGAAAACAGTAAAGGGTCGGCACCCACTGAAGCTCCGATTATGGCGAGGGCCATGAACTTCATCCAAATTGAGGGGTCTTGTGCATGTGAGTGATGAAAGTTTCCAAAAAATGCATCGAGGGTGACTGACCAAGAATGGCTTTGATGAACGGAGATGATGATGATGATGGCGGGCACTGAATTTTGTGGGGAGTCCGATGTTATATGAAATGCAAGCCATCCCTGTTCGTTTCTCGAGAAAATTTGGAAGATTTGTCAAACTCCGTTCGATAGAGTTTGTATGTAACTGGAAAAATTAAACGGCAGCAGCAGAGCTAAAAGGGTTTTAGGTTTTAATGCACTACGCCAGTCTCGGGCCGCGGTAATTACTTAAAGAGTAAAATATGTTTACCTCCCCGAGATTTTAGTGTATTTGCACGTGAATCCTTTTTAGTTTCGAAAATTACACCGTGCTCCCCTGTTTTTAATTTTCACTAAAAAAGTCTCCCTAAAATTACTTTGCCTTTAAAAGGGTGACAATGTCAGCAAAATGTTCTTCCAATATATACTGCGTGCTCTTTTATGACAAAAAATTATCAACACCCTAATAATTTATAGTGAGTACGGCCTTCTAAAAATGCAAAAGCCTTACAAATATCTCAAGAAATAGTGTTAGGCATTTTTCAACACCTTCAAGGCTTTAACAACATCATAGGATGTACCTCAACCCCATACTTCTCGAGTAATTCTCATAACTTCATACCAAAAACGGCCCTAAGATGAGAATCAAGTCTCTAGGCTATTAATTTAAAATACACTTAGGGTTAGTTTTATTGCATACTTACATGTTATGTGTTTTAAAGGCCAAAAACCAAGTGAAATGAAGTAGAAACCAAAGAGGTATAGCGGGTAACACCTTCCTGCCATATAACTTAGTCCTCAAACCCATATCTCTATTTTAGATGGATCAGTTGTCCTTTGGACATCTTTAGAGTCATTTTTAGGTATTTTTTATTTTCCTATATTAGTTAAATAAGATGGAGACTCCATAGAATCTTTCTATTCTAGGAGATTCTTCCAGGCGGTTCGCTACATTGGGGACTCCGTTGGGACTAAAAAATAAGAGGATTAGACTTGAAAGTTTTTCTATTGCGTTTTGACGTTGTTGTATTTTCTTTTTGTTGTATAACATGTATAATGTAATATAATTGTGGTGCTTGTACTCTTATTTCATTCATCACACACGTGCACGTGCACGTTTGTCCCTTACCACCCACTTGAGTGCAATGATTGAAGCCATTAAACCTCCTGGTTACGAGGCAAACTTTTGACTGTACCCTCAATTCAGAGGCCTCATACTAAAGGGATCCCCTGGTTTCTTAGTATATTAAACGACTTGTAGACATACTGGTGATCGGCCATTATTAACTACCTAATTTACGGGCGGGAGGTATATGGTACAATTTGAGCCGAATGAGTGACCTTACGCTGGCGTTAAGAGAAAAACCATATTTCTCAAGCCATTCAGTGTTCTACCAATTTTTTGGGTGTATAATTGTTTTGGCCTATGGTATATTGGTAGGGAAACCAGCCAATATTCTGCTAATTAATTGGTAATGTCACAAAAAAGGGAAGATTTTGACTAGCCAGCCGGTTTTTCGTGCTCATAACCGAATGGTTTGTTAGTAAGTGCATTACTTGAAAAATATTGAAAACTGGTTGGCTTTTACCCAAACAATACCCATTGACCAACCGTCCGGTTAATCCACCCGGATGAGCGGATGGTTAGTTAGAACCTCTTTTATCCAAAAGTTCACCCAAACAGAACCCTAAGTCCATTGATCCACCCGGATGACTGAACGATTTGTCATAACCTATCATTTCCTAAAAATTTCCAAAAACAAAACTCTAACCTACTTATCAGTCGGCCAGTTCATGCATTCGAATGACCGGACGATTAGTCAGAACCTCTTTTTATCCAAAATTTCATCCACGATAAAACCCAAACCCATTGACCAACTGGCCTATTCATAGATGACTGGATGACCGAACGATTAGTCAGACCCTGCCTGTGCCAAAATATTATCAGAGATAAAACCTAACAATACTGACCAAATGGCATGTTCTCCACTTCGTATAACCGGACGGTTAGTCAGCCCCACTTTTGAAAATCCAAGAAAACACCCCCCTTGACAAGAAAAACCTCACATCCCCCATGGGGTATAAACCTGCCAGTTCGATCTTTGTGGTCTATCTGATTAAATTTTTTAAAAAAAATCTCTATACAGTTAAGACTAAGTGTGGTTGGTATTGGGACTCATCCAAGAAACTTACAAGAACCCCAATTGCTGAAGAATACCCACAGATGGCATATTTGGTCCGTATCATCAGTGAGCTATAAAAGGACTTTCAGCATGGCAGATCAACAGACCCGAACAGCCGAGGAAATAGACAACCTCAAGAAGAAGGGTAGAAAAGAACAAGAGAATGAAGTTAGGATGGAAAGAAGAAGGGTCTTGAGTTTGACTACAATATGAATCTAAGGATGAGAAAGTAAAGCTCGTTGTCCTAGAATGGAAAGATAAGCTGGCAGCACTTGAATCCCAAGTTGCCCTAATGAGGAGAGCCGATGACCCACTAGATCTGAGCACCCTAATCATGAATCTGAACGACCAGTTGTCCCCAAAGTTCAAGATGCCAGAGATGGACAAGTTCAATCGAACCACGAACCCCAAGTTCCATATCAATATGTACATGCACGCACGAGAACCTTATGGATTGAATCAAAACCAATCGATATAGCTTTTTTATCGTACTCTAACAGGAGCTGCCTCTCGTTGGTTCCTCACTTTAGATGAAGCCCAAGTCCAGACGTGGGAAGATGTTGTGAGAGAGATTGTGAACCAGTACCAATATAATGCCAATTTAGACATTATCTGAAGAGAATTAGAAAACACCAAGCAAGAACTGAGAGAATCAGTGTCTACCTTTATGATGAGATGGAGAAATAAGGTCGTTCAGATAATGAACCGCCTTTAGAGGAGGAACATGTGAGCATAGTCAGGAACAATATGCTCCCAGTGTACCATGGCTATATCTTCATTCACTAGCACACCTCGTTCAAGGCCCTAATGGGATCCCTCATTAAGATCCAAGATGCCATCGATAAAGGGACCATTTCCCGTGAGTCAAAGCGAGGGGTATATCAAGCAGGTGCAAGGAATTCTAATGTGCAACCGAAGCCCGCCACTGCTAACAATGTGTACTCGACCACCTATGGAATCAGAACACAAAGACAAGAGGCCATCAACACTGCATGGTCCACATATTTGAACTAGCGTTTCCAACACCAATGCATGTTGTCGTTAGACCGGGCAACAAGCTAACTAGCACACAAAACACGGCTTATCCGTAGTACATCTCCCACCCCACCCCCCTTCTCGAGGGCCCCAATCCCACCCCCCCAAACCCCAAGCCCCCCGAGATCCTTATTCCCCCGGCCCCACCCTCCCCAAGGACATCACGGTGCACCCACTCCAAACCCTAGACACAACACTTAGTAACCACTACAGACAGCCACCCTATAGCCTGCTATTGGAGCCTTTACTCCCCACTAGGGGTGGCAAAATGGGTGAATGAGTTAGGTTTGGGTGTTAATTAATTAGGGTAGGTACATATGGATCACCAACCCATTTTAACCCCTTTAGTTATGGGTTAAATATGTTATCTCTTCCATGAGTTGGTTTTACCCGTTTACGCCCATTTACCCAATAATATACCATTTATATTTCAAAATTTTCTCTCTCCTTCATCAACACCTGAAACCACCGTCACCACTAGATATGCTGCGGTCGCTGCCACCACACCCATATTCACCTTTACAGCCGCCGCCGCCCGTACCTACCTCTGCCGCCGCCATGCCCGTACCAATCACCAAATCCAAATCTCGTACCCATCACAAAAAAAACCACCACCTCCATTGAAAGTCCCACATCACCAAATCCATAACCGCCATTGCCTCTGCAAAACTTCAATTGTCACTGCTGCGATCTATCATAAATTCAGCCGCAAGTACCACAACACCAACCACAACCACAGAACTGGAGGATCTAGAATCACAACCACAATGTTGTCGCTAAATCTGTGCCGGAGATCGGAGCATTACACTGGAAGAGCAAGGTCAGTCATCCAAGAAGGAAGGAATTGCACCTTTTGTCTCATGCGACACTCACCCATTTAGCCGAAGAGATTCAGTCACAAGAGGGGACGTTCGCCGCGCTGCCGCTCGTAGCTTATGGAGTGTTGGTGGTGCTCAGCTGTGGGTTGGGTAGTGGTTCTTGCAGTGGCGACGGTGATAAAGGGTGGCGACGACAACAGTAGGTGGTCACGAGCCATTAGTGTTTGGCTGGCTTAGGAGAAAAATCTGTTGGGTTACAAGTAGCTTTTGAATTTTAAGTTTTTTGAGGTCAAAAAAATCTGATGGGTAGTGAGCATCTGTATATAGAGTTTTTGCCCTAAATAACCCTTTTTAATACTTAATTACCCCTCTACCCCATTTTCAATTTTATTTATCTATCTAACTCATTTTTGAAAATCTCACTTTCAAAGGGAGATTTCAAGCTGAGAAAATGTGGTTCCAAACCACGTTTTCAAGCAAACGTTACTATGATTTAATCATAGTAACGTTTGCTTGAAAACGTGGTTTGGAACCACGTTTTCTCAGCTTGAAATCTCTCTTTGAAAGTGAGATTTCCATTAAACATAGTAACGTTTGTTTGAAAACGTGGTTTGGAACGACGTTTTCTTAGCTTGAAATCTCTCTTTAAAAGTGAGATTTTCATATCAATGTTTGCTTGAAAATCGTGGCTTGAAATCTCTCTTTGAAAGTGAGATTTCCATTAAACATAGTAACGTTTGCTTGAAAACGTGATTTGGAACCACGTTTTCTCAGCTTGAAATCTCTCTTTGAAAGTGAGATTTTCAAAAATGGGTTAGATAGGTAAATAAGATTGAAAATAGGGTAGAGGGGTAATTAAGTATTAAAAAATGATTATTTAGGGAAAAAACTCTCTATATATAACCAATATAAATTAATGGGATAATAGGTTGCAAGATCCTCAACCCATTTAGACCTAACTATTTAAATAGGTGATTTTGGGTCATTTTTACGTGGGTGGATTTGTTGCCAATTCTACTGCCGACACTCTACGACCAACGCCAAAAGGCAAGACACTCTATGACCAACACCAAAAGGCAGGATCGGCATTTTCAAATTCAAATTGTGTAAAAAAACTAGAACCCAACCTTGATCTGATCACCGTCACTAATGATGTGACCTTGCCCGCAAAGATTCTAGTTGTCGTCGGTGAAATTCTGGCCTCCGCTGGTGAAATTCAAGCCTTTGCCTGCCGGCGTTAGTACATCTAGCCCGAACATCGAAAAAGGTACTGATAAACCATCGACCATCTCAACGATGTAGACCTATCGTTTCTAGGAGAACAAAAATATCACCAAGATCTACTTTTTTTTTTGTTTGTAATAAGAGAATTGCATTGATAAAAAGAAAGTAGCGATACATGTCATAAGAAGTGTAACCTTATGGCCTTACAGATCATAACAAGGAATGGTAATAACAAAAGGCTAATAAATATAAGTACCCACTATGTATCCCATAATCTATAAAATCTTAGCTGCGTAGGTTGTCAAGCACCCAGTCTTGGTAGACTGAAGTTCGTGCCTGACAGGCAAAAAGAGCTAAAGATCGTGCTTCCTTCAGGAAGTGTGAGTCTATCCTGCTGATACTGTAATGATGGAACTGAGTCAAAATATGGCACAAGTCATAAATAATATGTGCCACCGTATCCAGAATATCCTCAAATCCCGACATCTTTTGTAAGAGAAATTGAGAAGTTGTCAGTACATGAATGTGCAAGAATTTATTTTTCACAGCCCAAGTAGATGTAAGTAGGAGGCAATGCGATAAAACAATATAGGTGTCAGACGAAGTAGTAGCTATGGCGGCAGATCCACAACGAATATTATTGTTGTAGCATACTAAGCCAACCCCAGCCCGTAATCGTTGAGGGTCAAAACAAGACTAAATGACCATTGTAATGTGGACTGGCTCGTCACATGAACATGAAGGTTGGTTGGTGTGTGCAGTAATTTGCTTAGAAACGAATTAGAGGTTATACGTCCCGATGAACAGTTAGGTTGTGGTAGTTGTCTAGGTGAGCTTGGTAATTTATGAGAGTATTGATGAATGGTATTAAATAGATCAAGAATTTGGTGAATCACAGTCATAGGTTGGAAAGGGATTTGCCTAAAGACGAGGTTGTTTCTATTGTTCCAAATGGTAACAAAAACCACAAAGTCGAACGCCAATTCTGTGGGGATTTAGCCCGTGGATTAATCCAAGCAATAAGCCATTCTTTAAAAGTGCTGCTCACTTCTTTTATTCTGATACAAAGTGGTATTCCAAACCAGACAGGTCAGACCTTTAGGTAGGTTAAGAAAAGATGGTTCAGATCCTCAGGTAAGAGTTGGCAAAGGGGACACAAGTTGGAAGAAATGATGTGGCGCTTATAAAGATTTGTAAATAGGGATAATCGATCCCATAGTATTTGCCAGATTAGGAAGTTAACTTTTAACAGTAGGTTTAGCTTCCAAATTTTCAACCAAGTGTCATTGGAGTAAGATCTGGCAATTTCAGTGCAGGATGGATGCATCGCCATTAGTGATTTGGGGAGATGGTGCTTGCCGCCACAATGCCTTTATCCACCCTCCAGTTTGCCGCCGGCCATGATTGGCGCACTCCTTAAAGGACATTAATACACAAACAGAAGAAGGAACTTACAAATATAACTAGGCCAGAGTCAGCCGCTGGGGACTCACGCTGACGCACAGTTGGGCAGCTTGAGGGGGCTGCTCTAACCCTTCAGAAGTTTAGAGGGGTAAAGAGAAGTAGGAGAGTTTTATAGAGAGAGAATACCGCCATGAGGAATAAGAGTTGTACATTACCTCACTGTACAAGAAACAAGCTACGTTAGCAAGTAGTGTTTGCATATCGGTCCTTGCACGGCAGGCAAATGCAGCAAGTGAAAGAGCCACCAAAAACAGCCAATTAATTGGCTAAATTCATTGATTCAGGGTATTGTGTAATCAATCGCCCATCATCAGAGATTGTTTGATCCCTGAAAAAGGAACACTGACAATGCAAATTCCATTTCTGGTCGATCAGGGATTGCATCATGGGACCCGAGTTAATCACTTGGACCAAACAAAGCCATGAAGCAGCGCAAAAAAAAAAAAAAGAAGGGGAAGCATAAGGCAAACTTTTTTGTACAATGTTGAACAAGGACAACCAATACCGAACCTCAAAAGAAAATCTTCAGATGTATATAAAGCAAAAGTTGCTCAGAAAGTATCTAAAATCACTATCATTCTTATAAGCTAAACTGTGTCTAAAGTTGAGATCCAGTTCTTTTGCCGTTGGAGAGAAACTTTGTGCCTAAACTTTCAACAACAAAATGATGCTTTTCAACTTTGTGAAAGACAGTATGACCTGCAAATTAGGCAAGAAATAATGATTATTCACAAACATATCTAACTTTGAAGGCAAATGACATATATCACTGAACTGAGATACGTACTATCAGATGCCTCGAAATATATTATCGATATACAGCAAGCAAAAAATCTCATAAACAATTGTCACAAAATTCAGCATATACTCTTCCTATGCAGTTATGTCCCCTTCAACTTAGGTTGTTGTGTTTGGCAGCTAAAACTTGTAATAAGAACAGAGTTTCATAATGCGTCCAAAGTTTCACACAGCTTAAGCCTAATTTATAAAGCTCCTAATATGATACTTGTGAGACATACACCATGGCTCTGAACAGACAATCATGGTTGGTAGGCATTAACAGCTAAACTTCCAGGAGATGAAAGCATCTATACGCAGCATCCTAATGACAGTCATAAACTCTAGTTAGGTGCAAACTAAAACTCAAATGCATATCCAAAACTAGCGAGTGGGGTAGCGAAAAATAAAGGGCAATATTGTGCTGAGCATATTTGGAAAAGTAAAACCTAGAGCAGCCCAAGTATCAACTTAAGTTTTACCAAACAGGTTTCACGAGATGTGCAGGAACAGCAGGATGGCTTTCTGGACGCCTTGTAAGGTGCTGATTGGGAATCAATGTGTGAGATTTTAAAAGGAAAGAAGTGTAATTGACATTGAACAGCTAAAAAGTTGGACTATACAACACATTAAGGTTGAAAGTTAAGAAACAAAATTAACAACCCAACTCCCTTGGGTAAATATCAAAAAAGGCATCTAGGGAACAATGTTTATGTTTATAACTTGATATGCTAAAGATAAAACCATGATAAGACTGTTTCATGCAGAGCATGTTATCTGCAGCTACTGTTCATCCAAGATTTTTCTCACTAACACTTGGGTCTATCTCCAGCAATAAGAAGCGTCAAAAGTTGCCTGAAGCAATAGCAAGGGTTCCAAAACCTAGTTGCACTGACCAAACTAGATAAACTTCGCTCAGATGCAGGAAGCATGCAAAATAAACTAGAAACTAACCAGCAATCTATGCAGGAAGCTAAAGATGTCAGACACACCCACTAGCGTCCATTTGCACCCGAAAAAAAAGGCTTCCCATTCATTGCTGAACCAATCGTACAATATGGAACAGATTTGAGGTCAATAAGGGCAGGCCGTAGTACAGTCTTATATTGAGAAGAAAGACTTTGAAAGATAATTTTTATCTGTTAAAAGGTGCCGTAATACTGAAGAAACATTTTGAGTGTAAGAACTAAAAAGCAAAGCATAGGTAAAAGGAAGAAGGTAAGCTTAGGATCTCTCAAGCAATTTCAAGATTACGTCACATGATCGATAGAAGGTTTGAGGTCCATAAGGGCAGGCTGTATTACAGTCTTATATTTAGAAGAAGTACTTTGAAAGATAATGTTGTATCTGTTATAAGGTGCCGTAGTACTGAAGAAACATTTTGAGTGTAAAAAGCAAAGCAAAGGTAAAAGGAAGAAGGTACGCTTAGAATCTCTCAAGCACTTTCAAGATTACCTCCCATGATCGATAGAAGGTTTGAGGTCCATAAGGGCAGGCCGTAGTTGAAAGGAAGAAGATAAGGCCTAGAATCCCTCAAGCATTTTCAAGATTATGTCACGTGATCAATAGAAGGCTTTGATAAGAGCTAAAAAAATTGTCCATCCTTACGTCTCACAGTAAGAAAATCTGCATGAGTTATATGTGCTGCTTGCTTATATCTCCCATCAAACTCACTTTCAGAGATATCACCTTAAAACTAACATCAATTGAGCACTAAGAAGCTAAATCAACAGTTTTAAAGAAAGTTGTACGAAGTGAAAAAAATGTATACTTCATTAAGAGCCTCCGTGCATACTTCGTATAGATCGTGGCCAGATCGACATTCTTTAACATAACTAGGCCCTAACAAAGATTTCTCTACCACTTAATGCTTTCAGATATGTTCATCCCACTTTCTTTACCCCATTCCCCACCCCACCACCCCCCAAACCAACCAGAATTTACAAGATGACTCGTGTTACATAAAGGCTCGAACTTTGTGTAACGATTGGTTGGAATTTTTTCAAACGAACAATGTCATCCAACACCTTTTTTAAAAACAGTATTGTGCAAAGTAAAGTGAACAGAAATGCCATAAAAATTGACCAGTTTTTTGCATTCAAGCCAACCAATGTACAATGATACCCATCATGGAGACTGCTATACAAGACAGTCCACATTAGAAGAGCTAACCACACATTTTATGCAGGTAAATATGAATCTAAAACAACGGTCAATTGCAAAAAATTCAATATATACAAGAGTACTGTGAAATAAAAACTAAGAAGAAGATACCTCACTGTGCTCAATCTATGTCCCCAAGGTTGGATGGCCCGTCATTGTTACCACCACTGCTAGAGCCTCCAGCCGGCCCAAAACCACCATAGCCTCTGGCTGATCCATAACCGGAGCCTTCCCAGAACGACCGCGGCAGTGATATAGTAAAGGTCCTCTCCGTCATCCGCGTCACATTCCTCCCAGAACCCCCTTCGCCTCCCCCACCACCTGAACCAGCACCCGAACCACTTAAATTCCCCTGCGTCTCCCTAAGCCTATTCTCGTAATCCAGATCATCTGTAGGCAACTCGTGTCGACAAACTGGGCACGAGTTATGCAATTCGAGCCACGGAAGAATGCAACCGGGATGGTACACATGGTTACAAGGCATCTGTTTCACCTCCATGCCCCTCTCGAAATCGTCCTTGCACACCGCGCACTGCGCCAGATCAGAGCTCAACAGTTTATCATCTACGGCGACGCTCGGCAGTGACTCCACGACAGATTTCGCCGCCGGAGGGGTCCCGTACCGGTTTGGGTCGTTCTCGGCCAGTTGCTGGATCAGCTGCTCCAGACCCGGGCCCATGAAGTAGTCCCCAAAATTCGCGGGGAAGGACATGAAACCACCAAAATCGCCGCCGCCACGGCCGCCCCCTGTCGAATGGTCATCGATCATAAAGTCAATGTTTGCCCCGCCGTCCCTCAAAGAACCGATGTAGCTCTCGAGGAAAACGAAGGGGTCGAAGGCGGCGTGTCCGGGTTCGGGTCCGGGCGCCCATCCGGGAGTTCCAACGACGGCGCGGTGGTTTCTGGAAGGCCTGCGGCGAGAGAGTAAGCTGCTCAGGATGGAAGTAAAGGGATCGAGATCCGGGCTAGGGTTAGGGTTGTGGTTGACCCACTCTTCGAGGAAGCCGCCGTTGCAGGAGGGGCATAGGAGCTCGGCGGAGGGGACGGGGGTGATGGTGACGGTGCGGTTGCACTGGTGGCAGAAGTACTGCTGAGGGAAGACGGCAACGGCGGCTCCGGCGGACATGGTTAGGTTTGGCAATTGATAGGCTGGTAGGTAGCCTCCGTGAATATAGAGAGAGAAGAGGAGAGTGGAGAAATTGTTTATGTATTATATTTGTTCAGAGTGTGGTCATTTAGTGAATCTAGGGGTCCTTAATTAAGGTCAAAGTGGGGCTCATTTTATATTAGTAGTCTTTAAGTAATTACAGTCACCTTAGTAGATTTTTTATAAATTTTATAAATTTATAAATTTTTTTGTACCGTTTATTAGAAAATGTTAAAGTTACAAATTTTATTGGACAACTCAGTAGATTGGCAATATCAAGACTAAATAGGAAAAGATCCTAGGTTCCATTATATCAATCAAGGCTTCCGTAGCATCTTCCTCATAATTTGCTAATTTTTTTTTGATAAGTCTTCAATATATCATCGTTATTTTCAGTTTGCTTTTACTTTTTTCCTTAAGTTTGATTTACTATATAACTGGAAGCTTTCATTGGATTCTTTCATCAATATGATGCGGAGCTTCATACGATTGCGAGCGCGCGCACATACATACACAAAGCTCTTATTCTTGAACCAAAGACGCTATTCTTGAACAAATTAATTGCCTTATTCACCACAAGGAATAAGGCTTTTAGCGACGGGAAAATTCGTCGCTTAAACTTTTAATGACGGAACTACTATCGCTCCATTGCTAAAAGTCCATCGGTGGAAAGCCCGTAACTAAAAGTTTTGCGACGGAGTTTTAAAATCCGTCTTCTAATATTGAACTTTTTGCGACGAATTTTTTTATAAATTAGCGACAGAATTTTCGTCGCTAATTATATTTTACGTATTTATTTTCTTTTTTGTGAAATTAATTTAATGGGTAAATATTATAGCGACGAGATATTTCGTCGCTAAATGAGATTTTTAACGATGGAAAATCTTAGAATTAAGTACACTTTAAGTGACATAATTAATCCGTCGCTAAAAGTCATTTTTTTAAATTTTTTTTTTTTAATTTTTCTAATGTCCAATCCTGTAATAAAAAAATTCAATCCTCAACAACAACTCATAATCTCCGGACACGTCCAAAAATATTGATTTATTTTTTAAATGCCGGACACTGTGTCTGTCACCCCTTTAAGAGGTGTCGGACACCCCTTTAAGAGGTGTCCACAAGTATAAAGCCACAATATGACATTTCGGTATCGATGTCGATCGGTCGCGGTGTTCGTGACCTACCGACACATCGACACCTCATCAACACATCCGGACACGTGTCGGATGTGACACCCCCAACCCTAGTGACATCACCAGAGCCGGGTTGTCAGTCATGACTGCCTTATAAACCCTGTTGATACACAGCAATTCTAGAACATCCTTGAATATATATGAGGTTTCACAAAAACCCATCCGTACAAAAAATTTCATCGTAAAGCTCAACACGAGCACAGCCTAAGTATTTACACAGAATGTCTAGTTCCCAAAATGCGCATATCATCGTCTTACTTTTCTGTTCACTGATTAAGCGCCTTCTCCTTCCCTTTCCTCGAAGTTTCCCCTACTTCGCCCTGACTGCCTGAAACATTCAGGTAAAGAATGAGCACAAATCGCCCAGTAATGATAATACGAGGAACAATGCAGACAACGAAGTGACAGCCTTGGGAGAAATGATAATCAATCTCAACGATATCAAGAATCCAGAACTCCAAAGGATGACACAACATCAATTCAATGAAATCAAGCAACATGTTTTCTTTTTCTTTTAGCCAGACTGAGCGGCTTTAAGGCCCAACAGAACAACATTATCACCATATTTAATGAACTGTACTGACGAAACCGATTGACCAACTACCATGCACGTGAACACCAAATTGCCAAATTAAAAATCAATAAAATACAATACATTAAAATTACAATATGATAGTAAAGCCAAATTCAATGTAGACACCAACTGGACTGACTGGACTCGACCGACACGACTGACTCGAACTGCACTCCCTACATCCTGTTTGCCGGTGATTACATTTCACTGACCCTCCTTTCACATAATGTCCCGTACTCCGGGGTGTTCATCTCAATCTCAGACAAATAAAAGAGACATCAAACACAGGAAGAGAACTCACAAAGAGTGTTCGTCCCCGAACCATGCTATTGCCAAAGCACAAATTACAACAATTGGACGGACTAAGGGAACAGGGTCCACCTATGTCCTCGATCAACAAACCACTCAACAAGAAATTCCGGTCATACACGCGACCAGGATCAACAAGGTAACTTGGAATTATCAATAACGCACACAGAGTAGACTAGGGAACAAGCTGGTCGAAAACCACTACAACATTTCAAGACACGAGAGGTACCGGCACAACAACCACCGATACCTCATATTCACCAGAAATGCTCATCATACTTCATACTATCAATAAGGGGCATACCACGAGGAGCAAATCCGTAGCATACAGAGAACCGTACTATCCTTACCTGGCTGGCTTTTAGCCCCGAGCCCAACAACTTCAAAGCCTCGCGAGCAGGGTCACCTAATCAAATAAGATCTTTCCCGTTAGATACTAAACATCACAAATACAAAATTATTCTACTTCCATTTTATCAATTGTCTACCATGTTCTACACCAGTCAGCTACTCTGACCCGACAGCCAAGTCTTTAACCTAGCCGAGCACCGCACCAATACTGATACCCTTCATTTAGGGATTTTAATTACATTCTTCGCTTCTCGTTATTCTAGAACGCTGAATTAAGGCATTCGCGAAGTTCGGAGTTCACATGGTAAAATTACCAAAATATCCCATGTCTAGTGGCAAATTACCAAAATGCCCAAGAGGTTCACTATCACTCCAACACCTCAAATCAACTTCAAAATAACCTTTCAGGTGTTTTACCACCCTTTCCGGGCTAAAAAGTCCATCGAAAAACTTTACCGGGAGAATTACCAAAATACCCCTTTTCGGGTGGCAAATTATCGAAATACCCCATGAGGGTTCTTGGCACCAGAAAAATCTCGAAAGCACTTAAAATGTTTTTTTTTATGCTCCCGAAGTCATTCTTAAGCGAAAACGTATTTTAGAAAATTTCGGCCCCAAAATCCCGGACCGAGCGCTTAAAAGCCCGTTCGGCCAAAAATAGCGAACGACTTCGGAATGGCCCAAAATCTTGGGAAAATAAACTTCTTAACATCCTAGGGTTTCCATAAAAGTTTCGCGTGAAATCTCCCTATTTTGGTATTTTAAATTACACTGAAAAGTTTCACGGTTCCCCGTATCGGTTAACCCTCTTCCAGTTTTCGGAAAAATATGAAATTTTTCCCTGATGTAGATCTCCTAAAACTACTTGGGGTCTCTTTCTTGTACTTTGTCTAAATCTAGCTCTAACCATTTTTTTAAAATTCGTGAAAATCTGCCTAATTGAATTTCCTACCTTTAGTGACAATTACGCTTCCTATTTAGATTATTACTCACATTGGTACACCTTTTTCACACCCACAGTGTCTTCTTCCTCCCTCCACTCACTGCCGAAACCCATCACACACACAGAACTCGCAAACCCACACACTTAACCATTTTCTAACATCTATGCCTAACCTAAATTCATTCTAACACCACCTTTCACACCATCAAACATATATACATCACATTTACCCACACATGGGCACCCACGATCAAGAACTCACATTCCTGCACCCCACGACACACACTGAAACACACTCATACACGCACACCCACCATTTCTCTCTCACTGCTATGAGCGCAGACCCACTACCTACACCTTCCCCTCCCCCACGCTACCTTCCCCCTCCCTTTTCCTCCCTCACCTAACCCCCGCTGCACCCACACGGCAGCAGCACCAGCTGTTGCCCTCTTCCTTTTCCTCGCCCATTCCTCCTTTCAAATATCAACAGGGCAGTAGCCCTTTCACCATGCACGCCACTGCCTTCCCCACGGCTGCTTCCCCCTTCCCCTCACTCCCTTACGCACCACCTGCTCACGCACACACAGTGCACTAACACCCAACACACACAGCTCACCCCCAAGCAAAAACACCCACTTAACTACACAGTTATACCCAGTTCGAATATATATATATATATATATATATATATATAGATCACCTTGAGGCCTTGTCAACTTTTCTCTCCTTTCCTCTCTGTTTCCCGCTTGTTCTGCTTCTCTTTTTTTTTTGTTTCCTTTCTTTCTTTCACCCGAGAGTAGTCATCTCCCCTTTTTTTATTGTTCAATCGGCTTAGTCACCATAAACTCATAGGTGTCAACCTAATAACTAAGCCTCACAATTATATTTTATAAAATTGTATGATGGATCTTCCATCTTTATCTATTTACAAAAGAACCCCCCCCCCCCCCCAACTCTTTTTTTTTAAAACATCTAATGTATATTGCCGCTTCTAAAATATTATTATTATTATTTATTTTAACGCGCTCAAAAGTTCGCGCTAGGAAAAAGAAAATGCGGGTATTACATCAGACACCTCCGGACACGTGTTCGACACATCTCAGCGGTGTCCAAAGACATTGATTTATTTTTTAATTGTCGGACACCCATTGAAGAGGTGCCGGACACCCATTGAAGAGGTGTCCACAAGTGTATAGGCAAAATATGACATTTCGGTGTCAGCGTCGATCAGACGCGGTGTTCATGTCCGTGCTACTAACAGGTATCTTAATCCAATTAGGTCCCATCCTCCGTCAACAATCTCAATTCTCAAATGCTCAATGCAATAAAAATTAATAAAAATCACACTATAAATCCAATTGGGTCCCATCCTCCGTCAACAATCTCAATTCTCAATTGTCAAATGCTCAATGCAATAAAAAATAATAAAAATCACACATTCAATCCAATTGGGTCCCAACCTCCGTCAATAATCTTAATATCTCAAATGCTCAATGCACAATTAACAATCTAAAATCATCAATTAACAATCTAAAATCATCCATTAATAATCTCAATTCTCAAATGCACAACTAACAACCTAAAATCATCAATTAACAACCTAAAATTATCAAACAAATAATCAATGTTCAAGTGGAAAAAAATTGTTCAAAATGCACATGTCCGATGCGCTTGAATTATTTTAGCTTTTAGTAAATGTTTATTTCACTGCATCTACCACTTCTAACAACTTTATTATACATGGGATCATTTAAAATTCACTAAAAGATATAGCCAAAATAAATTCTAAAGGTCAAAATTGTTTTTATAAGAATATCATATTAATAATGTATTGTGCATACTATTGTGCATGAAAAGTGAGATTGCATACTATTGAACTCACCCTGCCGATTCAATCTATGTCTAGTTTTTGCACATCCTCTAAGTCATGTAAGTTTTATGGAAACATTTGCACATGAAATAAATGCATCTCTGCTGCTTATTGGCTTTATTTTCTTCTTTTTCTATCACATGACTAACATGATTTATAGGTCCCTGATTGCGTCTTCTGCTCACAGTTTTCGTGACATTGGCACCATCAGCAAAAGGTGCAGAGGTCTATACTAGAAGCATTTGTTATAGCCATTTCTGAAACACTGCCCAAACACCTTGCATAGGTGACACCTTAAAGGTTTCCATTGGTGCTGAACTTTAATGGGGATCAGGTGATAATATTTTCATTGTTCTCGGCCACCAACAATTTGAATTCCTCCATAGGGTCCTTCTCAATACTAATTTCAACACATAATTAGCATATACTATTCTCTTTCTTTCTTCAGTCATCCTATCAGCATATAAAGGTACCCCAATAGCACTCCATGCATAACTTAGCCCTACTACCAAGACAATTCAACTGGTAGACGGGGGGAATTACATACGCGCACATATGCAACACTCCTGATATTACCATTTGCTACCCATAATGACAAAACAAGGTGGTTCACTCGAAGCTGAATTCTTACAGCAAAAATTAGCTGCCGACCTGTACTTTACTTTGGGTGCTATTATTTTCTCTCAAAGACTAACAAATGATGCGTTAAGCAGCCCCTTCACATGAAATACCGCACTTTTTTAACTCTATCCAATTAAGTGCGACAAAATGGCGTGCAAAGTGAATTTCTTTAGGAGAACCTATTTGAGCAGTTTACAACACTTAAACTTTCGAAAATCATTTCTTTTCCCTCTCCTCTAAAATTTAAGCTGGCTTTGCTACGGTATTTCACTAACCCAGAGGGAGAATGCAGTGCGTCACTTATAAGTGGAGGGGAAAAAAATTATATTCAAGATAAAGTCGAGGGGCTCATCAGCTAATTTCTCCATTGTTGTACAAAGGATTATGCCTTTCTTATAAGTAGATGCTGCATGGGATTCATGAAAGAAAACTGATATTTGCACTTCATTTTTGGCCTCTTAAACTCCACATGCACTGCCAATCACATTTTTTTCGTAACTTAAAGACTAGTAAGTCATCAAAAGTGCCTATGGAGTTTGAAAGTCCAAAATGAGAGCGTAAACAATAATATCTAAAACAGAAAGGCCCAAAGGAATGAAATTTTTCACAGAATTCTAAAACTGGTAACAGTTAACTGTATACTTCTTATTTTTTGGTTTTTTGAGAACCAACTAACCAAGAAACATTTTCACTTTGTGAGAGAAGTAATGGAATCACCATGACTGTATTATTGCAGTTGTCAAGAACATATACTGAAGTATTTTAGGTATGATCAAAGCATACTATGAAAAGAATGATACTCTTCCACACCTAATACGCTGCATTTCAAAGTTTAGATGCATACATTTTGGCTTCCAGATTTTCAACTGTTTGTTTTTCCATCTATTATCCATCTTTCATTGCTTCCCATAACCAAGAAACCAAACTATCAAAAGAAACTAAAATGGAATTAAAGAAAAGAAACTAGACATTAGGTGTGAAAGATGAGTGAACCACCTTGTTGTGTCTACCCGTTAATGCAAGAACAATCACCAAATAAGGACAACATAACAAAAGCTAGAGAAAATTAATGTTTAACTAATGCAAGAACAATTACCAAATCCTGTCAGATTAATGAATTAGTGTTTTGATTAGTAATGCAAGAACAGATCTGGTTTTCATCATCTTCGAGTGAGTTCAATTTGTTCAAGACTACTCAAATTAATATAATCAACCGAGGAGGGGAGACAAACCTTTGCAGTGGCAGCTCTGCCGGAGAAAGGGGAACGAGCGGTTGGAGACGGAGGCGGTGTCGGCGGAGGTGGCGCGACGTCAGTGGGTTGTCGTCGGCTAAATCGCCGGTGGGTTAAACGGGGTCAGACAGTTAAACGGCAGAAAGAGATAGAAGCGGGGAGTGAGAAAATGCAGAGTTATTACTTAAAGGACTTTTAGTGAAGGATAAAACCCGTCGCTAAAATCCCGTCGGTCAAAGAAATTTTATCAGACGGATTTTTTTTAGTGACGGTATTATTCTGTCGCCTAAAAATTATTAAAAACCCCTCAAAAATTACAAATTCCCTAAAAATATTTAACGACGGGATCCCCGTCGTTAAAAGCCCATTGTTAAAAGTCCGCCGGGAAAGGTTTTTACCGACAGAATATTACATCAGAATTTTTTTTACCAACGGATTTTTACCGACGGCGTTTCCCGTAGCTGAAAGAGCTTTTGGCGACGGAAAATCTTCCGCCGCTAAATCTATCTTTTCTTGTACTGATTCTTTTATAAGGTTTTGCTATTGAGATCATTGAAAACGAGAGTAATTCTAAATGAGGTAAATCAATTAAATAAGTTGTTTGTTCATAATACCACTACATAGGAACAAACAACTTAGTTAAAAAATGGGGTAATTCAAGCCGTATAAGATCAAACAACTTATTCTAGAGGAGCTGTGAGCTTATTCTAAAAGAGCTGTGAGGGACAGAATATTTGTATGCATTTTTACTTTTTTGACGAATGATTTATATATAATTGATGAAAGTCTCAAGATGACGCCTTTACTGGTACTAGTACTACGTACTATTTACAAAAAATAGGGAGGCACTTTGGTACAATATATATAACTATAATTTGTCGAATATGTAATTAAATAATTGGTCCAATATTAAGCTCGTTGCTTGTCAGACCGAGCAGAAGAGCTACGATGGACTCCCATCTATCTGCTCGTCAGACTGAGCAGATGAGATCCTTTAGATTCGTAGCTCTCTGCTCCTCATCAGATCGAGTTAAAGAGTTTCGATGAACTGTTACCTTTCTGTTCATCAGACCGGGCAGAGATCCTTTGAATTCCTAGCTCAGTGCTCGCAGGACCGAACATAAGAGTTTGATGGACTCCTACCTTACTCCTTGTCAGACCAAGCATAGATCTTTTGGATTCCTAGCGCACTACTCGCTAGACCGAGCAGAAGAGCTTCGATGGACTCATATCTCCCTGCTTGTCACCGAGTAGTGATCTTTCGGATTCCTAGCTCACACCTCGCCAGATTAAGCAGAAGATCTCCGATGAACTCATATATCTTTGCTCGTCATACTGAGCTGAGATCCTTCAGATTCCTAGCTCATTGCTTGTCGGATTGGAAGAGTCCAATGGACTCCTATTTGTCTGCTCGTTAGACTGGGCAGAGATCCTTTGATTCCTAACTCACTGATCGCTAGACCCGAACATAAGAGCTACGATGGACTCCTATCTATTTGCTTGTTAGACCGAGCAAAGGCTCCTTTGTACCCGTATCGAGCAAAAGAGCTACGATTGAATCCTATCTCTCTGCTCGTCAGACCGAGCAGACTCGAACTCCGGCAAACGGGGAACTTCCGGAGCTATTGCTCTGCACTTTACATGCAATACAGACTGGGTATACCAGTGGCCACCCTCTAACTGATCGTTGGAGGTGACACGTCCAAGATAGAGTTAAGTGTTACTTTTGTGTTTTTCTAAGAACACGAAAGTGGGGGGCCAATGATGCGGTAAAAAATACACCACCATTTGGCAAGTCACATTATAGACTCCTTGCTTGAATTGGACTGCAATCCTTCGATGATAAGGATATAATCCTTCATGATGACTACCGCTAAGGTAACCGTCTCCCATTAGGAGTATAAAACCTATTCTAGCTAACATACTTTCTCCTTATATTAAGCATCGGAGACGCCCCTTCTGGGGATTTTCGGCGAGTCACTGTTTTCTCTTGTTGTGCTTCGTAAGTCTGTTCACGTGCTCTTCCGACCACAGCTGATGCTCGTCCGGTCCTGGCAAATTTTTGGCCTCGACATCTACGTTAAGGTAACATATCGAATTAAGTCATTGAGAAAGAGATTTAATTTACCTCTATACACATTGAAAGCTAAGAAATAATTTGATAATCAGGTTTCTAAATTTCTTTCCTTTTATCTTTTGTCGAAAAAAAAAGAATAAAGAACCAATTTATTTGAAGAAAATTGTTATTTTCACTCCAAATATACGTTTTTCCACTTCTTTTTGGCAATAATTTGCATGAATTTACTGTATATGAGGCTAAAAGGGTGTTTTGCTCTTTATAAACAGAGTTAAGTAGGAAGAAATCTTTTTAATGTGCATATTCCAAACAGAGTTAAGTTAATGTGCATATTTTCATGAGTGGAAAGATGTTTTATGCTGATTTTTGAACATAGAGAGGCCAAGTCGCACATTAACGAAAGTACATGAAGCCAAAATGCAGCTTTCTTTCCGTCATTTATATATCTACACTATACATAAAAGAGAATGAGCCTTTGGTACACCTCCTTTGGTGTTACATAACTAACCATCTAGAATGGTGACAAATGTCATTCTATTTTATTTTTTTTATATATAAAAAGTGACCTAAAATAAGATTTCTAAATAATAAATAACTACCTATAAGGACATATTTGATTTTTATAATTTAATTTTTTTAAATATATATTTAAAATAAATTCTAAAGCCCAAACTTGATATAAAAAATATCTATCTTCGCATACGCCTCACAAATGCCACATAAACTAGTTTTCTGTAAAGCGAGGGCAAAACTAACTGAGAATGACCATATTGTTTTATCAAACGCGTCAACGTGACACACGCGATATGTGTGAAAAAACAAAGTTAATTGTTTGAATTTTGATTAAAAAAAAATCAAGCATCACATCTTTAATGAACCTTAAATGGTTCCATGTGCAACAACAAAGTTCTTTGAAATTTGTTTAAAAAATTAAGCATGATTATAAGGGTTTGAAAATATAAAAATCAAACATATATGTAAGGTAGTTACTTACTATTAGATGCTTTATTTTATGTCAATTTTTAATAAATTTTTTATAGTTCAAGTGTCACCATTCCAGGTAGTTAATTATGTAATATTAAAGAAGTTCGCTTTACAGATAAGAGTCATGGCACACGCGATGTGCGAAAACAAAATTAATAGTACAAATTTTGTTAAAAAAAATAAATTCAATCATCACGTATAGGTGTTTATTGTCATATTCTGTAAAATAAATTTTGTTCCCAACCTATTTTGGTCGCACCCAATGGCCCACCAGTGGTCCCGTTTTGTGCGACACGTCACATATTCAACGGTCAACTCTTTAGCGCTTTCAACCGGTCAAAATTTGCACGTTCAACCCACGTGCATTCTTCATCGACTTTTCGCAGCAATTCATGATTAAATTTATTTTTGTCATTAACGTCGCGACTTTGGCGCCACCAAGACTTAGAAAAATGTGAAAGGGGACTTGGCGCGCCTCCCCTCTTTAAGGGGGTTGGCCACCTCCCTTAAAGAGGGGGGGGGGGGAGGTCAGCTACCTTCCCCACGGGGGTTCGTCGGCCCACTTTTTCTTCACACTCATTTGAGCACCATGTCCGCAATGCTCACCCATCACCCGCGATCGCATGATGCCCGTTGTCACCCGCGCGCCATCACCGCGACGATCGTTGCTCGCGGCCGGGCACCGTTGCCCTCACCCGCGCGCCGACTCTGCGACACCTATCCCCCCCGTGCCCGTGCATCGACTCTGTGACGTGAGTCGCCCGCGCTCGCGCGCCGACTCTGCCACACTCATCGCCCTCGCCCGTTCACCGACTTCGTGATGCCCATCCCCCGGGCGCCAACTCCGTGACCCCTGTCGCCCGCATGCCGTCTCGACGACACCCGTCGTCTGTGCCCGTGCGCCTTCTTCGCGACCCTCGCCGCCCACGCCCGAGCGCCTTCTCCGCGACCCTCGTCGCCCCTGCCCGTGCGTCGTCTCCGAGACACTCCGTCGTGCCCATGCGCGGTGCCGCTGATACAGTCGTGCCCCCAGGCTCTCAATCACAATACCGTGCCCCCGGCACCATATACACTTCACCGCGTCTATGTGCCACTTCCATGAGACGTGCCCCTGGCACCAGGTATTGTCTTGCCACGGTCGTCGCCGCGCCCATGCGCCACTTCCATGATATGTGCCCCTGGCACTAGGTATTGTCTCACGGCAGACGTCGCCGCGCCCCATGCGCCACAACCATGTCTCGTGCCGTTGGCATCGCGCCATGCACCACAATCATGTTACATGCCTCTGGGCACCACACTCATTCATCACACCATG
Source organism: Escallonia rubra (assembly GCA_033065855.1). Taxonomy (NCBI): domain Eukaryota; kingdom Viridiplantae; phylum Streptophyta; class Magnoliopsida; order Escalloniales; family Escalloniaceae; genus Escallonia; species Escallonia rubra. The sequence goes on from JAVXUO010002655.1 coordinate 45,229, forward strand.
CGCCCCCGCCATGGACGTGTAACATGCTTCGACCCACTCTCCGGAGTGTGCAGCATTCCGATGGGCTTCGCTTGTAGTGCTTTGGCAGGAGGACCATTCGCAGCGGGATAGGCTCGCTTTCAAATACACTATCTCCGCCTGGGGTGACTTGCATGATACACGGCACGTCTGATGTCACGACCCAAACGCACGGGTAGGCCCGTGAGCTAGATACGTGACCGGCCGCATACACAAGGGACTCCAACCAAGGGCTCTGTCAGGCCTTACTACACCATGTACACAAGAATCTATAACCAAGTAGTTTAAATCTATCTCCTTAATAATATTTCTAAAATCACGCTTATAATTTCTCAATAAATCTCCAATGACATTCTCTATTTAACGTCTAACATAGATCATTTTAAATCTGGTGGAGAACTAAGCTCCGAAAAATCTCAAATAACAAATTTAGTACTAGCATCCCACCTAATGATTTACTAAATAATTTAAGAGGACTACAACTCCTTTAGCAGTCGTCTACCATAATCCTTGTGGCCCTCATTAGTGTCGGTTCCATCTAGATCATCGCCTAAAAAATATTTAAAAGAGTGAGCTTGGGGCCTAATAAGTACACATATCATATTCCTAAAATAGGTTTTGGGATTTATAAAACATGCAATGGTTTTCTTCGATTTAAGACTGGTAAAATTTTTCACAAAAGATACTACAGTATATATACTTTATGCAAGCAATTCATCCTAGATTCTCATAATGGAAGTATGACATCAAGAAGGCTCATTAACAATTATCACAGTTCATTATAACTTAGGTACACTGCGGTCAGCGTACATTCCCCCCTGACTAGGGCCCACAATCCTTATTCCACCCGGGATAAATATTATTCGATCAGGGTATGTGCCCCCCTGACTAGGGCCCACAATCCATCCTTCGTCCGGGATATATATTATTATGGATGCACGGGCGAATCACGAGCAACAGTATTGTGCGTCAAAGTATCGTCCCGTCAACTAGGACCCATAATCCAACTTTTCCCCGTAGATATGGGGCACAACAACCAAGCCAGAAACACCGTCTTATTCAACATAAGCTAACTTTAAAACACTACACATAGAAACATTCCATGACATTTTTTGATGCATTTTCTCATCAACCAATTTACACAAAAGCAGTAACATGTGAAAGGCTTTAAAACTTCTAATTGGAACTAATCATTTATACATATACATAGACGGAAAATATGGTATACAGAGGAATACGACATGAGTACTTACTTGGACAACTAAGCAATTGTGGTTCTTGTTCCCAAACTTGCCCTAGCTCTTGTCTATCAAAACCTAAACAATAAACAGATGCTCTTTATTACCGCTCAATCATGCCTAGGTGCTAAATTTTCCCCCAAGTGCACAAAATTACCAAAATACTCCTATACTTATGTAAAATTATCAAATTACCCCTGACGCCTAACGTACCGTTACACACCCAATAAAACTCAAAACGTCCTGTTAAACAACTAGGTGAATTTTTCGGACAAAAATGGCCTTTCTGGGAATTTTCAATTCGAAATCCAAAATCGTTCATTAAATTGAGTGCTAAGGTTCCTATTCCAAAGTATATCCAAACGGCACCAAAATATCACGAAATTTCAAATGCTCAAGCTCTCAGTATGTTTAGATCACTATAAAATTTATGGCTAAAAATAATTGTTAGCCCTATGGTTGGATAACCTAGGCTTACATCTTGTTTTGATGATAACTACACATTGATTATGTTCTAATGTGTGCTTTGAGTGTATTCTTAGTAGGTATATACATGCACACTCATGAAGAAACATTTGAGAAGTTGGATAGATGGATTAAAGCCAAAGAAGCTTAAAGCTATGGTGACATGCTATGGAAGCTTTATCAAGTCCAATGTCAAAGAGCAAGAAAGAATGCATAGGCTAAGTTACTATCGATTATAATTGATCTTTCCTATTATGTACCTAGTCTTGGTTTGATGCTTGGATTGATGACTATGACCTAAAAAGACCTTAGGACACCTTGTGCATTGCATGTGAGTTCATAACCTTTCACACGAGTGTGGTTCTTGAAAATGAGTGCACTTTGGAGCTCACTCAGATTTTCTCAAAACTGTTTTTGGTGCTAATCTTTTCATATCTTGATAAAACTTTTCATTAGCTTTCCAACGCAAAAAACGGCACCTCAATCCGAATTTTCTAGAGAAAGTTATGCCCAAAATAGGAAAGGGGGTTCCGTGAGGCAGCCGATAGGCAGTAGGGTAATGCAGTCGACTGCATTGGTCAAAATACTGTTCCAACGGCTATTTTCGAGGACAAAACTCCAACGGCTATATTAGAGGGATTACAGTCGACTGCATTGGTTACAGTCGACTGCAATGGCAGTTTTGGCCACTTTATGCCTATAACGGCTATATTTGATCTCTTCTCTATATAAATGATTTGGGGCTTCATCATACACCATGGAAACCACATTCTAAGCCTTCATTCATTAGAGAAACATCAAGGCTCATAGATTAAACTTTTCTCTTTTCATCTTCATGATTTTACATCATTAAAGAGAGCATCTTTGTGAGCAATTCTTTGATTGAGAGTGAGCATCCTTCAAGTCATCAATTCTCTCATCTCTCTATTGCACTAGAGCTTCATTTGTACTCATTTCCTTTCAAGAGGGTTTCTTTGTACACATTTGATCTTTGTAAAAGGATTGTGATCAAGGCTTGGGTTTGTCAAGTCTTGGGTGAGCTTTGTGGATTCAAGGCTTGTGCTTGGTGTGGGGATATCACCAAGTGTTGTAAGGGTTTTGATCTTGACCCGGAAGAAGATTGTTGCTAGTGAATTCTAGTGCTCTTGCAAGGGACTTCCTTGAAGAGGTGGATGTAGGCTTGAGGGTATATCAAGCCGAACCATTTAAATCTCCTTGTCAAGTATCTCTAACTCAATCTCTTTACTTATTGCTCTTTAATTGTTTGAGATTGTTTAGTTAGCATCTTCATTGAAGTATTACTTGGTTTGTTTGAGATTTATGATTGTGCTTAGTTTAAATTCCCCATTATATTTCAAAAACCCTATTCACCCCCCTCTAGGGTTGTTTTATTGGTTTCAATAATTTTGTTTATTATATCAAATAGCTCAAAAGCCTATTTTCAAAATAAGATCGTTTCAAGTATTTCGCATGTCTTGAAAAATCCCATAAATTTCTATATCAAAGGTTTCACAAAAATAAGGCTACTTTTAGTTTTGCACTTTGCCCAAATATGCTCAGAAATGACTTAAAAAGTCTTGGGCAATGGAATAATCTATAATTCTAGAAACAACATTTTTTCAGCAAACCCTAGTTTTGTACATTGACCATTCTGAACCTGAACCATGAAGAATCTTAGAAAAATCAATACTAAAAAAGTTACATTAGACTTTCTAAGGTTTTTAAAAATATAAGGTTCACAAAAATCCGATGAGTAATGACTTCTCTACAGTAAATCGAAGTGGCTGATCAAAACATCACCTCTCTGTGCAGACCAGTTCTGTTCAATGGTTATTTTGGATTAGAAACACTATGAATCTCTGAAACCTCAAAACTACAATGTTTAATAGAACTTTCTGAGGTTTCTAGAAATATAAGTTTCACAAAAATACCATGAGTAATTAATTTTCTATGATAAATCGAATTGGCTGCCAGAAACCGAAAATTCTGGAATTCTACAGTTAATTGACTTTAAGGTCGTTTTTCAATGTGCAAACGTGGAATTATGAGAAAACTCAAAACTACGAAGTTAAAGACGACACAATGAGGTTTTCAGAAAGTTAAATTTATCTCCATTGGATTCGAAATTAAGGAGATATGACAAAAATACTAACTCACTCTTATGCTACTCTATAGCAGCTTTCTTCTCAAACACACCCTCAAAAGTTACCAATTTCACAACAAAAACATATATAACATCCAAATTCATGGCTAAACTAAAGAAAGAGTTTAGGGATTTCATTACCTTGAATTTCTCCTTGCCTTAGCTTGGTTTTTCCCTCCCTCCTCTCTCTCCCTTTTCACGTGAAACAAGGGCTTGCAGATCTATTAGAACGACTGCCCTCTTAAGACTTCCTTTATATACGATTGCCCTAGGTTGAAATAATTCTAAAGATCCCCTCACACTTAGCTAGTGTTCGGATCTTCCCGACATTCCTTTTAGAAAGCCACAGGAGTCTTAGTTGAAGGTTAAAAAGTAAAATTTGATCGACCAATGAAACGTTCAGGGCATTACATTCTTCCTACCTCATTAACTTGCGAGCTTAAAATCATTATTAATGATCGCTAAAGGTCACAATCAATACCGTTGGTGATAATCGTCGCTAAAGGTCACAATCAATACCGTTGGTGATAATCGTCGCTAAAGACCTCAATTAATGTATATTTCCACAACTGTCACTAAATAAATAACTAAAATTCTAAGATTTACCGTAAACCGTATTCTAGGTGCGGGTGCGGGTATTACATCTGAGCTGCGACCATGTCTACTCACGTTATCGGTGATTGTCGGTGCCCCCAGGACGATGGCCCTCGGGTCACTCCGAGACGGGAACGGGTCTTTAGAGGGCATCACGCCTAGTCCGCCTAGTAGTTGGGCACATGGACCTTCCCTCACCGCTGTCAGGTTCTCTCCGCATCTCTCGACGCACACTTGTGGGATTCAGTAAGGGCTTGGACTGGTGGCTAAGGCAACGAGTTTACTCTGATCATGCCGCCGTTGTGTGGTCAATCTTCTCAGACAGGTAGAGCAACGCTGTGTGGGGCAGGCATCTCGAATTTGAGAACCGACAGTCCAAAGGAGAATCGATATTTTTGGACCCCTGGTGACGTGTCACTCCCAGGAGATGACACATGTCAGTTGATGACACATACACACTTTTTCCTATAAATAGGGGACGCTGGATTTCATTTTCAACATAATTCTCTCATTTGACAAAACCACTTTCTCACTCTAGAATATAAAAGCTCTGGAATTCTAGAGAGAAAACATAGTTGGACTCTGACGTTGGACCCTAACTTAAACTGTCGACTGTCGACCCTGTTCGCCTCCGCCTTGTCTCCACAGCACTGCCACTCCTCTCGGCCTGTCTGGGAAGCCTTGCTCTCTGCCCTTATTCCACCCTCACTGTCTTTCACTTTGCACATCTAACAGCTGACTCGGACTGCATCCTTTGTGGCACATTCACGTAGGTACGAACCCACTTTCTTTGGCATCAAATTTTAAATAACAGAAAAATAAGTTAGTCATACATGTTCAAAAATAAGTTAGCAAATTATTAATATCATATCAAACTTGACCTATAAATTTTTTTAACTATATTTTCTGATGAGTTTTAACTTGTAAAACTAAACGTATTTTTGTAGGTAATTTACTTATCAATTAAGATTTTATTTTGTGTTATTGTTTAAATTTTTTATTAAAATGTCAGTTGTCATTATCGTAGATCGATAGTTATATACTAACATGTGTTATACCGATTGACTTAATAATAAGTACTGTAGTATGCAAGATAGATATATAAATAGCTGGTTTTCAAGGGGAAAAAAGTTGTGGCTACGATTCATCAGCTGCTTCGTTACGGAGGTGGTGCTCCACACCAAATTCCACCTCTCCTCTTCTTCCACTTTCCCACCAAACAATTTTCCTCATCTCACACGATAATTCTCTGACACAAACACACACTCATCACTCTCTCTCTGTGTGTGTGTAACATGGAAACACTAGTCTCAAGCTCCACAATCTTCTACACCTTCCCAATCCCTCCGGTCCGCGCAGTTGCCTCCACCTGCCCCTTCCACACCATTTGTTCATTATCCACTTCCCCGTCAAACAAGCTCTCACTCCGCCCCCGAAATCAGACCAAGTCAAATTTCTTCACTTCTTCTTCATCTTCCCGAAAGCTGGCAGTAACATGCGGAGTTACCGAAATTAACGACAGCCAGTTCTCGAGCGTGGTCTTGAAGTCCGACCTTCCGGTTCTCGTCGAATTCGTCGCCGGCTGGTGCGGTCCCTGCCGTCTCATGGCTCCCGCTATCGATTCCATTGCTCAGGTTCTGATCATCATTCCCTTCTGCAGTTCAATTAGCTTCAATGTTGCGTTAAATTGAGAAGTGTCCTCAGTTGATGAAGTGCCAAACTTATGTGTGCTCAACGAATTGAATTATCTTATGCGCATTACTGTTAATAATGTTCAATTACCTTGAAAGTTCTGATCGCTTATCTTTATTGATGCTCTTGTCCATCCTGTTGCAAACCGAACCGATGCATTGATCAGGTGAGATATCTGATGGAAACGTGGATAGTGGATCTTAATTTTTAGCATTGTTCGTTCGAGAGACTTCGTTTGCAGAAACATTCAGACACAGGTGCCGCGTAATTATCTGTGAGCTTTTAGGAAAGCTTCGAAATGCATATTGGAAGTTCTTGGTCAGACAATATAGGTAGATAGTAAACTTCAACTTAATTGACGCCACCAGTGCCATTTTCGCGTGCAAAAAAGCCATTTATTTAATCATGGAGAAAAAGCAGTAATTGAAGCAAATTAAAAATGAAGCAGCAGCACATTCTCATGGCCTCGGTAGATGGTCTTGCTCATGGGAAAGGACAAAAAGGTGTAGGGTGTTCACTTTCCAGGAAAATAGCTACTTACTCCCAGTAATGGCAACTTTTGGACCATCCTGAGATTCTTCACACGTCTAGTTGGCACTGGCCAACTAGTAACAAAATAGTAAGCAATAACAACATGTAATGTGGTTTGGCAATTGCCTATGTCCAAGGGAAAACGCAGCATGGAGTTTCACTATATGAACTTTGGCATTTTCCATAGGGTACAAACTGTATAGCTGACATGAGTACACTAGATAGATATTCCTCCATATTAAATGCATTAAATTGCGTACTATGCCATATTTTAATTGGTTTTGAGATGGATACCCTGTAATCAACTATTTATAGTATCCACTTTAAGAGAGGATACAAAGATGAACGGCAATGAAACTTCCCATTTTCAATCTACATGTTTTACTGGGTATATTGATTTCTGAACATGCCGGTCAAGTGTGGCCAATTCAGCAAAGCACGTAGACGTTGAATTCAATTGGTGTATAGGAAAATCGGGCCAATCACTTATGGTTCCCCAATCTGGTACAAGTAGGCTGCAATTCTCCTGTGTCTCCTTCAAACAGTTTCAAGTTGCAGACAAGTCTTTTGGTGACAAATTTTGTTACATTAAGTCTGAAGATTGGCCATGAATTATGGTGGCGGTGATATTGAAACTTCCGCCCTACAGGTTGGCAAGTGTAAACATAAATCAGCATAGATCTCATGTCGGTTATCGTCTTTGCCATTCTGAGCTCATGTATGACTGGTTAGTTCTAGGAAACGTTGTTTGTCTTTCTGGGGAAGTAAGAAAACGAACCCACTGTAGGTACTGCTACCGCTTCATCGTAACTAGAATCTACAGGAGGAAGGTTTCCAATTCAAAAGCAGTCTTCATCAGTGAAATCCTTTTTGAGAGTATTCAATAACTGTGGTTGATAGGTGTGATATGAAATTTACATGGACTGTCCTTTCAGATAACAAATTTCAAAAGGCGACGCAAACGTGGGCTTAGACATGAGAGACCATGAATCAGCCCACAATTGACTTCATCTGTAGGAAGTTACGTCTTGACCTATGACATGTCTAAAAAGAGATTGTCCCCACTTTGTCTCATGAGAATAGTTCATTCTCATAGACACAGCTCTTTCCTCTTTCCCTGCCCTCCTATTTTCTTGTCCAAGAAGAGTTTAGTATATTTGTGCAGTAATCTGATACTAGGTTATCTAACATAGGCAGGACAGATAGTTTCTCAGTGGTCTAGAATGTATACATATTAACGGCTCCTTTTTAACTATACAAAGGCTGGCAATGAGTAGCGAGATTTGAGAAAGCACTGGATCAACACAGATGAACTTATATGTTTCCATAGCTATTCCATGTTCTCGGGATCAGACAACTTTTTGAATTGCATTAATTTTTGGCTTGTCCTATTCCAATGGCTGCATGTCGAATTTTGAACGTCGAGAAATTTCCTGCTATGACCCTCAAATCCATCACACTCTAACTTTCTTTCATACCTCAGCTTCGGGTGTTTTTCTAGTTATGCTTTACCTTGCCAGGACTAGACAAAGTCATGAAAGACCACGTAGAGAATCTTTTGCAAATGTGTGTTCGTAATGTCGTGCAGTGCTGATTTATTTTTGACAAACACGTTGAACTACCTTTATACTGCCCTACAGATTTACTTGCGACCCAATCGTAGACAAGATCAAATTCCTTGTGAGAACTGTACATCTCGGATACCGAGCTTTATTGGGAACCGCTCTCACTTTGAAATTATGAAATGGGAGCTTCTTCAATGAGATTGAAGAAGCTTAATTGGAAGTTGCTCACTTTCGACTTATAAAATGAGAGCTTCTTCAAGGAGATTGAAGCGAGTGTGTAGCATGTGTTTAGGTACAAGCTTAAGGTGGTGTTCCTCATGGGATAAGTGTGGTAGGTATGGCACATACTTTAGGATTGACTCAGGAACTAGTGGCTGAATGTTTTTGTTATGGTTGGTTTCCACTATGCAGCCTTTCGGTGAATTTGGCGCCCATCATCCCTAGCAAATTGTACTAAATTCCATGTTTAACAACCTGGGAGTACTCTCAAATTATTGGTGTGACAAGCGGCTTTTCACACGTTTTTGCAGAGGCAAGGGCACGGTTGCAGGGGCTTTGGTCTCCTCGATAGGTAAGGCATTATTTTGCCACAAGGGATGGTGGGGAGGAGTGAACTGAAGTCGAGAGGGGGTTAGGATGTGATGGGACATTTGTTGAGTTGTACTTTATGTTGCATATATTGGGTAAGTGCAGTAAATTTGATGAAAATATATACGAAGATTGACCAATAACCTAGAGCTTTGAGCTTTTCTGGTTGAGGATTAGTTCATATTGTGGGACATCTAGTGGGAGTTGGCCTCTGTCATCTCCTTGACGTGATGGGGAGGTGGTGAATTGCTAATTTTTAGTCAAAGCTTGCTGATTGGATATTACAATCTGGCATATGAGCTAAAAGCAAACTAACAATGATTGCAAATGGGTCCTCCGAAAAATGGGCATGCCAAATTTAAAATGTATTTACCTAGCACAGTGACGAAATATGCCTTAATTTCTTCAGCTTATCCTAACTAAACGTACCAAAATTCTACCTGCGAGTCATACCTCAACATAGAGTAATTTCTTAAGAGGGAGATATGTATTAAAAACTTAATGACAGCTGTGAATCATAAGTATCAATGTTCTTACCAGGTGGTCTATGAAACTAACCAAATAGAATCAAATAGCTTTTGCAGCCATCTTCTGCCTCATCATTGCATTTCTTTGGCATATCACATGAACTCGAGCTTTATTGGAACTCCTACGGGGCTCAGATCTTAATTTGGAAATTTCTAACCAATGTAATTTGCCATTACTGCTAGTCACTACTATTTTTCCTCCTCAAAGTTATGGTGTCACTTGCCCTTACAAGGATAAGGTAGCTTACCACTGCCCAACTGTATTTGGTCTCTCATATAGCTTTCTAATGGTGGCTTTAATGCCATCCTGTAGATTTGGGGATCTTCCTCAATCTCTTCTTCTGGGCAACTTGTGTTCAATTCATCTTCCACTTTGAGATTGTAAGAGAGAAGACTCATGCCCAATGGCTTGGAACCAGACAGCAGATAGAATTTAGATCCAATGGTATCGAGGACACACTTCTCTGGTAGTTGCATTGTTGGTCGCCAGAAAGAACAAAGTCCATGCCCATCGCATCTCAACTCAATGGGTATAGACTTCAATCTATGTTACATGGACCCTTCACTTTGGGGTGAAGGGGCGTGTCGACACGACTCGACGCCGACACGGGTATGGGATCCGTGGCGGACCCGTCATCGGCCAGACGGATATGTCACGTCAACATTCCAGCCGGAGAGCGACGGTAAGGATTGAAGAAAGAAGAAGCTGTGAAGGTTTTTAAGAGAGAAAAGAAGAAGATCTCTGATGCTTTGAAGAGAGAAAAGAAGAAGATATGGCCATCGACCTCCGAGAAAGAAGAGAAGAGGAGGAAGAGAAGATGAAGAAGATGAAGATGAAGAAGAATAAGATGAAGAAGAGCAGAGAGAGAGAGAGTACCTTCTGCCAGGAGTTGGTCACGTGGGTCTTCTGTCTGCTTTTTGAGTTTTGGCAACCTTTCTTTTGCTTTTTTTTCCTGTTCTTTTTTTTTTTCCAACTTTTTGGCATTGACTTACAAAAAAGGTACAAAAAATATCTATGTCAAAATAAAATGTATATTATCCAACCAAAAATGAAAGAACCTATTTATTCTAGGTAGTAATTATATATAATTTCTGTGGAATTTATATATACCCGTAAAAAAAATTTATTTAACACTCAATCTCATTTAAAGTATTTTATGTCTCTTAAAAATTTTTAGCCGTGTCCCCGTACCCATCTCCAACTTTTGGACGGTGTCCACGTATCCTATAATTTCGAAAATAGGCAAGTTCGACACTCGGAGACGTACCCGATCCGGACACCGACACTGAGTCCATGTAACATAGACTTCAATATAGTTGATTGATTGAAGGTGTTAGAAACCTAAGCCAAATGCTTTGGTCCTCATGAAAACCACACAAAAGCCTTTTGGTCCATCGTTGGTGGATATTCTGTATTGTTTCGAATTAGTTACTCACAAGTCAGCCCAATTTTTTTGTTTCGAACTTTGACCTAACCAGCCCAGATCTTCAGACATTTGCTTACTCTTCGCCTTGAATCTACATCAATGACCCTCAAGCTAGTTCCTTTTTAAAACCGTTCTGCTAGCTCTAAAGCTCTTACAGCTAATCACTCTCCACACACCCTTCCCCCTGTGGGCCAAGGGACACCAGCTTTGGTAAGTTCTATGTTTTGTTAGGCAGTCTGTGAGTACACTGAGGCATACTGGGGGGAGGTTGTGACAACTTAAATATGCATGTGCTAGAGATGTGTGTGGAATCGAGTCCATCTTTGGCTGGAAGGGGAAAGGTCTTGTGCTTAATATGAACTCTCTAATAATTCAAAAGCACTCGAGTGACTAACCTTTTGAGGGAAGCAAAGCCCTTTAGGAGCGGTTTGTTGCTGGACATGTATGGTTTTGTGCCAGTACGTCAATTGGGGAATTTGCTTTTGCTTTTTTTTGGTTTAAGTAACGAACGTGTTATATCTTTTGTATTCTGCTCCTTGACTAGATGTTGCCTGTACATGTCGATGAACCTAGAGTTATCTATCTATGCGCTTAGGCTTGATTGCAAATGTAAACTCAACTATATGGACCTGTGGCAATGCTCTTGCGTTGCATGCTCATAGAACCTATGTCCGACATGTGCACATGTAATTTTTAGTGTGTTACTATGTCTCTTTGCACAAGTATGTTACTCTTTATCTGTCTGGGTATACATTTTTCCATGTATATTTACTGTACGTATTTTGAATTTACGTCTCTGTACGTGCGGGGACATAATTGTATTTATATCTGCTTAAGTAGAGAATATGGTTACGTGCACATATAACGTCTTATGTGATGATTTTATGTACCGAATACGTGTTTACACCCAAATGCAAGTATAAACGCACCTATATATGCACATATGAGCATTTTTGTAATGTTTTTTTTTGTACTTAAGAAAATGGTCAGTAGCTAATGACATGCATTGCATAACCATAAGTCCATAACTTTGAAACCATTGTGCATACGCATATTTTTTAGCATTAAAGTCTCTTTGAAGAGATACTAGTCAACCTACTTTTCTATTCATAGTATTACATAACCTAAAAGTAGGCAATTGATGATTCTACTTCAATTTTTTAGGAGGACTCAAACGGTATTAGAAACCTCAGATATAAGAGCATACTGGGCAGTCTCTAGCTGCAAAGTCATTAAGTTATTACTTGAAAATCCCCTGATTGACTGGCCTGCTTGCTGAACTGTTAGTAGAAGTTGAAAATCAAGTTGTGGTATTCCCAAGCTTCTTTAGTTAGTACTTTTCACAATAGGGAATGAAAGAAGAAAAAGGATAAATGAAAAGAGAAGCCAATTATCATGTTACATGGACTCGGTACGAGTGTCCAAGTCGGATGTTTCCAAGTGTCGGACTCGTCTGATTTTCAAAACCCAAGACACGGGGACACTGCAAAATATTTCTATTTATTATTATTTTTTAGTTAGTCCTTAGGTAACATGGTGTTTTCAGTGACGCACGTTGTTTTGTTCGAAATGTTATCTCATCTGAAAGCAATAACGAATTAAAAGAAATACTTTAAGATAGTTTCCTTAATGACATATCCTCTGTGTCGGACACATATCCTATACCCACGTCCAAGTGTCGAATGTCCGACACGAGTACTTCACGCATTTTGAAGAGTCCATGTAACCTATATCTTATCTTGGTGCTAATGGTCGATTTTCCTAACACGAACTCAGTAAGTTAGATTCAGAAGGGTATACTGTTGTAGTGGTTTATTTTTTAAATTGAGATATGTATCACATATAGCAATTCTATTTTTTGTGTATCACGTAGCTTATCTCTTGTGTGTTGTAAGATCTGGTTGAAAGTTATTAAAGAGTATCTCTAAACACGTGAAAATCTCGAGTTGTCGAGAAACACATCATATTGCAGCACAAAGCTAACGTAATTAGACAATTCCTTTGCCTCATAATAATGCCCAATTAATTTGGGTTGTAATACTGAGAGACACATGGCCAATGCACATCTTAGTAGTGAAAAGCCCTCAAATATAGAAAGAAAAATCACGTCTTGTGGGTGTGCCGTATTATATCCCGTAATATTAACATGGTATTGCATTTTGGACCCATATCTGATGTCAAATTAGATTTGTATAGTTCATATCTTTCTTGGTAATAATCGGATCTAACCATGTGCTACTGACAACTAATTGTAGACGGACATTTGGGGAGGGGTGAGGGGGCTGAGGGCGTATACACAGACAACTTTTGCAGAAATAGGGACTAGTTCTATGTGTTGTTAATGTGCGAACAACTAATATGCTCAGCGTGTTCGTTCTCTTTATATTTTTCTCAGGGGGTGGCCTCCCCTTCTTAAGCACACTGCACACCCCCCGCCCCTCAACCTCAGTGATATAGGTGCAAGCAATCTTGATCTTTTTGTATGATGCAAGAGACATTACCTGTTGAACTTGTTGACGCTCACAGACCATGGTCATCCCGAACTAGTGCGAGAATTACCTGAGGTTTACAAGTATTTACTATACCCTTCAGCGATGCTCTTTTTCGTCTTTTTCTTCCTGTCTGCCCAATGCATATTTCCTTTATCTCGATGATTCAAAAGATCCACTTGTCCAAAAGAAGTGATGAAAGTTCTTATTTTCTGTATTTATTCAAGGCCTGGCATGGGTTTACCTGCAGAAAGTTCGGTCTCTAGAAGTACATATACAAACGTGAAGCAAATAGGGTAGGTTACTAGTTGCTGACAAGAATAATGTACAATCAGATTGTTTTCTGTATAGAGAGCTATTGGACGTACTTCCGGAGACTGACTTTTTATTTTTCTGTTAACTATCAGGAGTACGCTGATAGGTTACTGGTTGTAAAGATTGATCATGACTCTAATCCTCGGCTTATTGAAGAGTTCAAGGTTTATGGACTGCCAGCTTTGATTCTCTTTAAGAATGGGCAGGAAGTTCCAGAAAGCAGAAGGGAAGGTGCATTGACAAAAATTAAGCTCAAGGAGTATCTTGATGCACTGCTAGAGTCGATTACTGTCTCGTAGTTGACGAGTTCTCATCGATGATGGTATATCCTTTAAACTATCACATAGTTTGATATACGAGTAAGTTTTTAACATTCATTTTTTTTTTACCCTTCTGTTTAGCCTATGCTTGCGAGGTAAACAAGGCCTGTAGCCACCTGTTGTCTCTACACATCTAGAGCTGTGCATAGGCGAAAGCAAATATGTGTAATGATTGCAAAAGAATATTGTTTAGTAGTGACTGTTTCTCTTCTTTGTAACTCTTGTGGATCTTCAGATTGCTTACGTTAGAGTTTAAAAAGAAAAGAAGATGTAGAAATGTTCCATACAATTGACCCTTCATGTACAGCTTGTCTTTTGGCTAATCAAGGAGGAAAAAAAAAATCTCTTTTTCTTGGTCGGCTGGTTTATTGTATAAAAGATCAAACTGCTAGTTCAAGAGCTTCGAAATAGGAAAGAAGATAACTTGGATCTAGGGGAAATTCTAGTGAGGAGTTCATATAGCCAAGATTTCCCAACTGTTCACCTTCCTTGCGTAACACTAAGCTTATGCACAAGTATAGCTATTCACATCAAGCCTATTATTACTCCTGGCTGCAGGTCGTATGAGACAAAGCTAGACTTCCCTTGGACAGGTTGATTAGTCTGTCAGTGCTCCTTAGTACCTTACGTCCAGACCATATTACTACTGCTCGACATGTTATACTTGGATACTCAGAGCTTGGTCTTTCTTCAAATAATCTTCAAATAATCAAGCTGGTTCTTCTGCAAGTCTTCTTTATAGAAGCACACAGTGGATGCTAGTTAAAGACACTCCATCAAGGACCCTGATTTGCACTCGGGTCCTTAGTATTTCTTCATGTTCTTCTAGTTTCTAAACACTGCCATATGGTACCAGTTCCATTTTCTCCTGTACTTGTGAAGTACCATCTTTCATCTTTAATTGCTTCAATTCCTTCAGGTTCTCGGGCCTCAGTCCCATTATTGATCTTAGGATATCAGATCAGCTCTATTTCTCCAAGGGAGCGAGATAAGTTACGTAATCTATCTAAACATGAGTTGATGCCAACTTACCAGTGAAATGACGATGGCGGGGAACTACTCTTTATATATAAAGTGTTAGAAAGCTGTTAGGCAGACAGGAGCCCTTAAAAGTAGCCAAGAATGATACACCCTACGGAGGACAAGAAACAAAATGAAGTATGGCCAAGTGACCGAGGAGGACCTCATTACAGCAAATGTGCCAGAGTTAAAAAGAGTGGAGTCAAAACACAGAACTACACACCCACCCAAATAATCCATAGACCCCATAGTTGTCAATTTACAGGAAAGAATCATTCCAAACACATCGAGGGAAACACTGACTCTCCCAGGGCAGTGGCCGAAGAAGTTCTCCCCGTCTCCTCCATGCGACACTACCATGAAAACTCACTCATCGCAGCCAACTGCTCTCCCACTGAACCCCAATGAGATGAAGAAAGAGATACTTAGCTGGCTTACCTGGTGAGTGATGGATTGGTTGCATAGGGGCTCTGAGTGGAAAGGGAGGAGGAATGTGCGGCCATCAACACGAGGAATAAATACTATCCACTGTATAACGATCGCACCCACACTCCAAAAAACGGTCACTCTGCTAATAATCTCACTCTCCGCAGCCAAAGCTGCCACACCCCACAAAGATCAACAGGATGATAAGCATACTTAGCTCACAGAGATTCAATTCAGCCAAGAAATTCTGATATGCTCACCATGCCAGGAAGTGGCGAGTTTAAGCAATTTGACAATGGATCTAGTACTGTTAGAGATTGTTCTTTGTCTTTAGCCAGAGTGTGAATGAACATTAGAAACACCCTAGAATTCATCTGAATCCATGTGTGATATATGACAGCACCTGAAACATTCTATGAAGAGAGTATGCATTTGAGTGTGATTTCCAAGAGTCAGAACATTGCTCAGCGGCTTCCTGCCACTGGGATTCCAGGAGACATTACACTACCATTTCCACAAGTGGTCATGACTTTCAGCATCAAGCCAACAAAACATTAGATCTGATAGATTGGAGATGGGTTTAAATCTGTATTTTATCAGAAGTGCTAAGTCTCTTCTGAACAGTAAGCCAATGGATAGACGAGTGTCCAGAGACAGCCTTGGAAAACCAGACTAATTTGTGCCGTTTTACTACCTCAGCTGTAGGTGTAAGAGCCTCATAAGTCATAAGTGGACCCAGATGAGAAGGTACCATTAGGCTCTGGGAACAAAATGATTTTATCTTCAAAATCAAGGTTGGGGTTGGGTGGGTTGGGGGGGGGGGGGGGGGGGGGGGGAAATATTTTGATCTTATTCAAATTCCTTGAATTTGGCTCTGGCCATCTCCATTAGACATCACTCACAATACTTTGAACTATAACACTCCCATGCCATCTCGTAGGCCAACCTACTTCAAAAATGATTGGTGAAGTTTTAATTTTGTTTCATTAAATCTTGAAGTTTCAGAAAGAGATACCTACATAGTCATGATGGGTCTATTCGAGGTTTTGGTACTGGCTTTTGGAGGAATAATAGTTAGCTCTTTGTTGCGACCTTCGTCACATTGCATTGTTTCTTTATTACTTCTATATATCAGATCTTCACTGTCCAGCTTGAAGAGCCTTAGCATTGAGATTTGACTAGTAAGAGAATTTGGACTGGTTTTTATTAGTGAGCACAACATTAATACGTACTTTTGGACAGTGGCGGAACCAGGATTTCATCCCAGGGGGGGGGGCTAAAAATATATCAAACCAAGAAGAAACAAATCGATGAGACTGAGTTCCGAATTGTGTAAATGGAAAATTGTGGTGACGAGGATCTTTCGACCAATACGCTTGTCGAACTTTATCTCGAACATTAGCACCATAATCCAAAATATTCGGACGCAACCCAAGATCCGCAATAAGCTCGTCAGAATTAAACTCATCGCTAACTCTGCTTGAATGTCCGGAATGAATATCACGATACACAATGGGAGCCTTGTCCCTTACTGTTGGAATCGGAGACTGTTGAATAGTATCTTGATTTCTACACTCATTCTTATTAGACTGTAATAACTTTTCCACATTTGGTTTCTTTTGATAGAATCTTTCCATTCTGAATTTTTTTTTTATTTTATTTTAAGTATCAATCAAATAACCTAGTTAATTACAAATATTTTATTCTTTTACTTTTCCAATCATGTTTTATTTTCGCGTTAACCTAATTAACTTAATTTCAACCCACCATTCAACTCAATCACATATCCGACATCTCAATCCAATTGGGTCCCATCCTCTATCAACCATCTCAATTCTCAAATGCTCAATGCACAATTAATAACACATAATCAGCATGAATATAATCTCAATTTTTAAATGCACAATTAAAACAACCTAAAATTATCAATCAAATAATCAATGCTCAAATGGGATAAAAATTCAATTGGGTCCCATCCTCCATCAACAATCTCAAATCTCAAGTGCTCAATGCACGATTAACATCCATAAAGCATCAATTAATAATCTAAATTATCAAATACACAACTAACAACCTAAAATTATTAATCAAATAATCAATTCTCAATAGCAAAAGAAATTGTTCAAAATGCACACTGACCTCAGTCCTCAGAAATTAGAACGGCGGCTTTGTCGCAATGTCGTCAATGACTGAAACTCAAAGTCAGATCTGCAATTTCACTATTTCAAGTGCCGTGGCCGCCGAACGGCAGTGGCGGAACGTCCTCGGTTCGTTCGCCGGCGCGTAGACGGTAGTTCTAAGTTAGATCTGATTTGGCCGGAGTCGCCAGAGTTGGGTGGGGACTGGCCGGAGTTGGGGTGGGGACCGCCGGAATGGGGAGGGCCTTCGCTGGCTTCGTGCTTCGGAATCGGGGGACAGCGACCGGCGTTACCTTACCGATGAGCCCAGCCGACAACCAGTGGCCGTGGGTCGGTGGGTGGAGCCGGCGTGCAGCGTGCATCGGTGACAGAGAGAGCCGAGAGAGGAGGAGATGTGCCGGCGTGAGAGCTTGACTTGACGCCACGACGACCGGCGTTAGTGCGTTACCTTATTGATGAGCCCAGTCGACGACCGGTGGCCGTGGGTGGTGCCGGCATGCGGCGTGCCGCGGTGACTGAGAGAGCCGAGAGAGGAGGAGAGAGGAGGAGAGAGAGAGAGAGAGAGAGAGAAACGGAAAGTTACAAATGAAAAAAAAAACACTATACATATATTTATATATATATATATATATATATATATATATAAATTTTTTTTTTCAAAATCTGAGGGGGGGCTATAGCACCCCCTCGTACAAGCGAGGTTCCGCCCTTGCTTTTGGACCTTTGCCTCAAGCACTGTGGCTTTTATGGGGAAAGCTATGAAATTAAGGCTCCAGGAATTTTTGAGGCAGACAGGCAGACTTTTATAATTTCGGGCGAATTTGAACTCTACTCCTGGAGTGTGCGCCATGTTGTGACAGGGAAATGGGAGAACTGAATGCTCTTCATACTATGATATAAAAGGACTGCAATGTGGGAGTGAGTTCTTGCTAAGAGGAATGGGCTTAGCGGTTAGGGTATGCAAGTTAGGACTTCTTTTATTTGTAGCAAGGGTAGACGCGTAGGATAGTAACTACTCTTTTTCGGATACAGCACGAGACGGACAGTTCAATCCATGGGAGCTGTTGGGGGAGCTAGCCAGGCAGGAGTGGCAGAGGTTGGGCTGCGAGTAATTGTCCTATTAGTAGCGATCATCAGCAGTCTACTGATTGTCCTTTTTTGGTATTCTGCAAGCTTCTGGGGCATGTCGCCTCTTATTTCATCGTATATAATATACATAGTTTCATTGGGCGGTTGATCGCTAGTCTTCATTGACTATATCACTTAACCCACAAAAAAGAGAGCTCTTGAAAAGGCAAATGAATCAGTTCTCACACCATCATAAGATTGAGCTGATGGACAGTATTAGCTGGACTGGACTGTGAGCTAACTGAGGCCTCCAACTAGATCTCGTCATGGCAAATGGTGGTTGGTTATCTGCTGGTGATGCAAGATGCATTTGTGAAGTAGAGTTGAAAAAGGTTCCATGGGACACGCTTTGTGGTACCCTCGTGAGTAGAAAACGGCTTGGCCCAATCAATCAATCTATCTATACTACTTATAAAAGTGTGGATGCGTGTAAATTATTTTTTGAACAAAAATGCCCTTCATATATTTTTAAATAACTCAATTGCCACAAGTAACCATCAACATGCCTAAAATATAGATTCTTTTAACAAGTTCACCTTTTTCACTTTATAAAAGTTACAATTAATAGATGGATGTCTCTTTTACTTCTCATGACACTCTCATTTAATATATGAATTTATTTTAATGTCATTTATAACTTGATACTTGGTATAGAATAAGATGTGAAACACATGACCATAGCATTTTTTATATTAATTTCAACAATTTCTTCTTTTTTTAAAATGACCATTAGTTGACGATGGTTTTTTGCTTACTATAGATGAATTCCATTCTCGTTTTCTCTCTCTTTTATTTTGAATTGCAATTTATATGACCCTGTCGGTATGGGAATTCGAACTCGGGACCTCGAGGTCACACCTCGAGGCCCTTTGCCATCTTCACCACCCCTTGGGATTAAAATTGCACTAGCAGGATGAATCAAACTTATGACATTGTCAAACCAAAGCTCTATATTAAGTCACCATCTAACCTAACAGGCTAATCTCATTTTCTCTTAATAGATAATTAGTACTGTCTTTTATGTTGGCAATGAAAATCTGGTAATACAATTCAATGAAAAAGAAAAGGCAAAAAATTGTACATGCTTAAACTTTTATGCTATCTTGCGTTTTGATGTGAGACTTGATATTGTGTGTGAGCACGTGTGAGAGTGTGCGCGTGTGTGTATAGTGGATATGCGTAATTTATTTTTAGACACGAATGCCCATACACTTTTACATATTACATTCAAATGTTACCACCTCAGTAATTGCTGACTTATCTCAAACCGCTTTTACATTATCTTTTCATATAAACGACTCTACACCTTCATACATCTCCCATAATTTAATTGTCGTGACTTCTCCGTCTCCACTATGTCAAGTGGCAAGATGATTAACTTTTTCGCTTGCTATCCAAAGTTTGTACAGAGGTAACTTAATTCTATGTTTTTAAGCTTAGTTGCTTAATATTTTTGAGTATGTAAGTTCGAAATGAGCATTGATTTAAGAGTTTATCTAACTTCCAACTTTATAAAGGTAAACTCCCTAACCTCTTCTAAAATTTATAAACTTTGACTTTTTAAGGACGAGGCATGATAATTATAGGGTCTATTTTACGTGTCAGCTTTTACCATACATATCACAATATAATCAGCACCAAGATTCTACTTTTTTTTTGTCGGAAAAAAATTGTTCTACAGATAGAATGGTGGGAATCAAGCCTTCGCTTTTCAGGATGGGGCATTTTATTCAATGTTAAATAACTAATATACAGTATGATTGACAAATATTGTTTCTAAGTCGTTAATAACTTTGAAAACATCTCATGTATTAGATATGGAGAGGTATCGATAAGGAGCAATACACCCAACCCTCCAAAAAAAATTTATTAAGATATTCTTGCAAATTGTGAACATGTAAACGTTATTTGACTACGTGTACGGTTTGAATCTTCTGTTCTTGTATATGATGAAATCACTTTCTCGGTTCTATAAATTATGCCATAGACGCTTAAGCAAAGAGAAAAATGAAGGAAAATCATTGCTAAGAGCTAAAAAATAGATTAGATAACAGGAAATTCTCGTGAATCACAAAAATCAAGAGAAGCCTATTCGTAGCAACGCAAAAATAGTCATGGCTGATAATAACCTACAAAGTTATGATTTCAATCATTTGTTGTTGAGAAATTATCACACAATAACTTTTTATTTAAAAACGTTGAAGTTATATGTCAATGACTCATTTATAATGAAATAAGAACTGCAGCGCGCTTGAGATCCTAGCCGGATACTTCTTCTTGTTTATAAAACTGAACATGCTTTCTGAAATTTGTATGGCATCGTTGTGATCTCTAGCGGTTTTCTAAATGTAAAGCACATTATTATTTCACAAATATGATACAACAATCATCCTCCGTACTATCTTTTGATTCTATGCTTACTCCAAAGTCCCATTACGCATCCACTTAAATTTTTTTATACCATCTTTTTTTAATTCGATGAGGATAACGACCAATATTCAAATTAGAGGCTGCTTGAAAATTATCCAGATAGAAACACTCAACTGTGCAGAACCATACTTGTATAAATGATACTGGTTGTAGTCAGTCCATGTTAGTAAAGTACTTATTTAAGTATACTCACAAGACACACACAGAAATAAACCAAAGTTCTTGAAGAAAATGTAGTGAAGAAAATTTTGACAGATTACAACCTAAGTAGAAAAGTTAACGAGACTAAATAGTATATAAACATTCACATTAACTAAAAATAGACATCAAGAGGCCAAAAATATATACCATTAAGCCTAAGCTAGTGTTCGAGAAATACAACTACCACAATCTTTAATAAATGAAACACTTTTGGTATTAACTAGATGTCCAACACTTTAGCTACATTGATACTGCAAAAATGTATATATCTATCTCTACTATAGGTGCAATATTTTTTGATTGACCGGTAGAATATGGGAGGGGTTATTGAAATAGTTTGGCCACTAGGTTTATCTAGAGAGAGTGTAACCCTTGATCTCAGCAGGAAGTTGTGTTGTGACTTGCTAAATTTTGACATTAAGTTATTTTCCGGTCTTACATGCTATATATGTGTTGAAAAAGGTGATTGACATGCTTGTTCCGTATTTATGAATGCTGAAACCAATAAAACAACCCTAGAGGGGGATGAATAGGATTTTTAAAAATTAATGGGAAATTTAAACTAAGCACAATTATAAATATCAATCAAACCAAGTAATACTTCAATGAAGATGCTAACTAAATAATCTCAAACAATTAAAGAACAATAAGTAAAGAGATTGAGGTAGAAATATTTGACAAAGAGATTTAAATAGTTCGGCTTGAACTACCCTCAAGCTTACATTAACCTCTGCAAAGAAGTTTCTCGCAAGAGCACTAGAATCCACTAGTAACAATCTTCTTCTGGATCAAGATCAAAATCCTCGCAACACTTGGTGATATCCCGACACTAAGTACAGGCCTTCATTCCACAAAGCTCACTCAAGACTTGACAAACCCAAGCCTTCATTCCACAAAGCTCACTTAAGACTTGACAAACCCAAGTTTTGATCACAGTCCGTTTACAAAGATCAAATGTGTACAAAGAAATCCTCTTAAAATGAAATGTGTACAAATGAAGCTCTAGTACAATAGAAAGATGATAGAATTGATGACTTGAAGAATGCTCACTCTCAATCAAAGAATTGCTCACAAAGATGCTTTCTTTAATGATGTAAAATTGTGTTGATGAAGAGATAAAATTTTAATTTATGAGCCTCAATGTTTCTCTAATGAATTGAGGCTTAGAATGTGGTTTTCATGCTGTATGATGAAGTCGCAAATCATTATTATCCGGTGGATATCAAATATAACCATTATGAAAAGATTTGACATGATTTTGGGCAAAACTAGTCATTGTTTTTCACCCAACGGTCAATAAAGTCGGCTACATTCCCTTACTGTCAATTTCTCAACTGTCTCGCGAAACTCCCTTTTTTATTTTGAGCATAACTTTCTCTAGAAAAATCAGATTGAGGTGCCGTTTTTTGCGTTGGAAAGCTAATGAAAAGTTTTATCAAGATAAGAAAATATTAGCTCCAAAAACATTCTTGAGAAAATCTGAGTAAGCTCCAAAATTCATTCATTTTCAAGAAACACACTTGTGCGAAAGATTATGAACTCACGTGCAATGTACAAGGTGTCTTAAGGTCATTTTAGGGCATAATCATCATTCCAAACATCAAACCAAGTCTAGTTAGATAATAGTAAAGATAAATCATAATCAAAAGTAACTTAACATATGCATTATTTGTTACTTTTTTACATTGGACTTCTATAGCATATCCACTATAGCTTTAAGTTTCGTTGGCTTTAATACATATATCCAACTTCTCAAGTGTGTCTTCTTAAGTGTGTATGTATATATCTACCAAGAATCCACTCAAAATACACATCATAACATAATCAATGTATAGTTATCATCAAAACAACATGTAAGCCTATGTTATCCATTCATAGGGCTAACAAATGCCTTTTATGAGCAAAATATTTTGACTTGCGTCCATATTTTAGTACGTCAGTTGCTTACCAACCAATATGTTGAATTGCGTATGTATTTTCTCTTAATTCTTTACTTGATTTTTATTGTGATGCGGGCTGATGATTTTTCTAACTATGAACCCTTTAATATTGGTGTTCACGTGCATCACACGTGCACTCCACTAGCATGCTAAAAAATGCCAAAGTTGCTTGGCTGGCTGGCTACCATTGCATCTATGTGTTACTCACTGGGCTTGAAAAGCCTCGAGATAGAATGAGGCTTGGCAATCGGCTGCTTTGATATGCTGGGGGCTCTTTTTAGAGGGTGCCCAAATAGGTTGATATACACGATCGTTCGTTCACAACACCAAAGCAACATAACGTACCACAACATGCCAATTTAATAGTTAAAGTCAGTACATTTATTGCATATTTATTTATTTAAACAGCAAAGGAATCCACAAGTCTGAAGCCGATGAACAAGGAGTGCTAGAGAAATCTCTGGAAAACCAATGAAATAAATGGTAGAATTGAGTATAGCATAAAGGAAGCAAAAAGGCATGTACAGATTCTTCCTTTTTATTCCCTTTTACTCTCACTCTCTTCTCCATTGCGTAGTACACTCTTCCCCCAACGACGTACATTGTTACTAGATCCCCCTTTCAGACCTCATGGCTAGTGGGTTTGCCATGTCCAAGCCCGACCGCGTCACCCGGGATGTACTTCCCCCAGAACCAGTGTGCCTTCCACACTCTGTTCATCTCTTCAATTGGCACGCCCTTGGTCTCGGGCAAGAAGAAGAAGATGAAAGTTGTCATTATGAGCACAAATCCGCCAAAGAAAAAGAAGAGACCGAACTTGAGGTGGCAAAGCATGGTGAGGAAGATCTGAGCAATGATGAAGGTGAAGAACATGTTCACCGAGACGTTGATGGACTGTCCCGCCGATCGGATTTCTAGGGGAAAGATCTCACTTGGTACCAACCATCCCAACGGGCCCCAAGACCATGCAAACGCGGCCACGTACACGCAAATCAAGAATACGGTAACGTTGCCAAGGCTTTTGCTGAAGGTGCCTTCCCCGTTTACTCCAAACACTGAAGCAATGACGGATCCAACAGCAATCTACAAGAAATTAATCATGTTCGTCATGCCAATGCAGAACAATTTGAACATAGATCAAACGTAGCTTACAGACTCATGCATGGAAGAGAGATTTGAGATGCTGATTCAGAGGTGATGGATTTTTCAGATCTAAATATATACCCTCGTCCTCAACCTCTGTTGAGAGCTGGACTACGAGTCCAAGATAAGCCGAGTACAAAGCTTTAACTTCCGCTACATAGATGGAAAAATGTGCTAGGTGACTCTTTTTTGGGGATGGGGCTCCTTTAGAGGAATGGAGGGAGTAATTTGTTTATCTTCTTAAATTAAATAGCATTCTCACCTGGCAAATAAGCATCTGAGCTCCACCTTCAAGAAACAACGCTCTCCTACCAAACTTGTCAACAGTGAAGATTGACACCAATGTAGCAAAGACATTGACAAGGCCAGTGATAACTGCAGCCATGAGGGAGGCACTATCACCAAATCCCAGTGTCTTGAAAAGAACAGGAGCGTAAAACATGATCACGTTGATGCCAGTGAGCTGCTGGAAAAATGGAATGAGCAGGGTGATCACGAGCTGAGGCCGGTATTTCCTTTGCCTGATGTTCTTCCATGGGTGCTGCACCTGTTTCGAGGTCTCGCTCGCCTCCAAGAGATCTTGGAACTCTTCGTGCACGTTTTCTGTGCCACGGATCTTTTCCAACATAGCTCTTGCCTTCTCTTGCTGGCCTCTCTCGATTAGGGAGTTTGGAGTGTCTGGGAGAAAGACGGATCCAACGGTCATAATTATAGCAGGGACGGCTGCTATAGCCAACGAGTACCTCCACCCATTTTCTTTCATTTTTGACGTGCCGTAGTTCACGAAATTTGCGAGGAATATACCAATTGTGATGGCCATTTGGAAACCAATGTTGAGTGCACCTCTTATCTATGGGGGTGCCATCTCTGATAGATAGACGGGAACAGACTGCCATGATTCATGCAAAGACGATTTCAGTTAGTTAAGTGCAATTTTCTGGTTAAGTGAGAAATATAAGTGCATGCTTTTGGTGAAAAAATCGAGAGCAGTACCTGGTTAGCGTATCCAATCCCTACACCCAGAAGAATACGACCAATGATGAGCATTGTGACGTTCATGGCGGCTCCATTTAGGACAGCACCACAAAGGAAAATGATGCCTCCGCAAAACATCGAAACCTTTCGGCCAAATGCCCTAGTTGTTGCAGAAGCAAAGAAGGAAGCAATCAGTGCTGCAATGTAGAGCGAAGAGGTGAACAACGTCAACAGGTGGCTATCGAACTTGCAGTACTGGCTTGAGTCGCCGCTCAAATTTTTCTCCTTTCTGTAGACCGAGGGGAAGAACTTGATCAAGAATTCATCCATGGATGTAACTCCTCCTGCATAACGCCATTGAAAAGCCATCGCTCAATATCAAAGGGAAAATGTTCGACCAAAGTATGCTTAGGATCCAGATGATGATCGAAGTCCATTATAGATGAGAACTTTTTCAAAGTTTCTTGTACAAGAATGTTGAACTATGTTACCAGACTAGTTACAAGTGCGCAGGATCGCACGCTTTTATAATCGAAACTCGCGAGTGAGGGTTAAACTATGGCAGTACCTGAGATACCGATGTCATAGCCGAAGATGAGACCGCCGGTGGCTGCAACCAAACAGGTGATGACCACGAAGGGGGTGACACGGCCCTCATAGTTGCCCGAACCTCCTTGAGACACGAAATGTCCTCCCGCCATCTTTGAAGCGAGCTCGCTGTGAATGTGCTTGGCGAGTTTTCTTTTCCTTGTTTAATTTGTTTGAGATGTGACAGAACCAAAGCCCCCTCAATATATCTGGAAGTGTGTTGTCTGTCTTCCTTAAAACTTGAGCAACCTTTGCGTCCTTATTTGTTTTTCTGGGAAAAGGTTGCTCCTGTCTACATTGGCAGCCAAACTCCCAGCCTCACCCTTCCTCTCTAACCTTTGAACTCCTTGTCTGGATACAGGTTTGAGCTTTATATAGGCTCTTCATGTTTATTGATAAGCCCTTCAAATCAGGATATGGTTTTGGACACAAATATAAGATCCATGAATTAATGTGTGGTTTTACGTGTTCTTATCCCGTGTTTTACTGCGATGACTTTGCATGAATCACTTAACCTGGGTCCAAATCCTATCTTCTGACCCCAAAGATGTTAGAACGACCTTAATTTTCTTTTATTGGCTGACATTAGTCAAAGGCCAAGTTAAGTCTTTAGTTTTTATCCTAATTTGACTGCATTCAAGATTATTCGTATTGGTTAGCCATAGATTAAGTTGGTAAAAAAGGCAACTATCTGATCATCACGTATATATGGAATCCTAAAGGAAATCAAAATACCAAATTCTTTAATTCGAAGTCTAAGGTCCCAAATTGCGCCCCGAAAGTGGATAAATAGTTCGGTCAAAGTAGGTGAAAGAGTTCACCCGAACTTTGACCCCAACTAGGAGAGCCTTTGCATTTGGTTTTTCCGCTTCAAAATCGCCACTATGCCAAAGGCTAACCTTGCATCTTCAAGGCGTAGCGCTCCTCTATACCTTGCCAATGGCAACTAGATCAACTCTATCAGAGCTCGTATGAAAAAAGTTATATCTATTTTAGTGAAACGGTGCAGAACTGTAAAAAGTCAAAGTTGCTTTAAATTATACAATTGCTTCCGAACTACTCTCCAACCCCCTTCTAACAATCTAGAGGCCTTCCATCAATGTTATTAAGATCCTCCTGGATCATGTGGCGTACATGCTCCGAAGATAGTATCACCCATTGAGATATCTCCTCATTGCTTTGAAGCTTAAAACCTTCTCTTCTCTGGGGTTGGATGGGCATACTTGTTCGCAGTGACATAGTAGCTCTAAATGACTAGTTGGTAAACTAATCAATCGAGGTTGTTACGAATTTGGTGCCCTTACATGTCTAAGATTCAAATATTATTTCGCTCCTCATTACCTTGAGCATTTTAGCCCATCACATGCTTTTGGTTATTGTGACGATGAATTGATTTAAGATCTTGTTGAATTCGATAATTTCTCAGGCAGTTTTGCCATTCACAAACTCCATCCTGATAAGAAGGATTGGCCACTTCAACAACTTCAAACAACTTCGGTTTCCATAATATTTAGGAGAAGCTCTTGGCCTTATCAGTTCGTCACAAACTTATATATAAATTCCTCTTTCACAAGCTTTATGCATGGAATCCTATCTCCATTTAAAATTGTCTACTATCAAATTTAACATAGGTAGTAATGAGCTTTTCCCCTTATGTTCATCACACGAGGAGAAAATGTATCATTTTTAAACCAATAAAACAACCGCCAGGGGTTGGGGAGTGGGGGTGTGGATGTAGGCGGGTGGGTTGAATAATGTTATTAAAAATTAATGGGAAATTTTAACTAAACACAGTCAAGAATCTCAATCAAACATTATTTCAATGAAGATGCTAACTATACAATCTCAAAAAATTATAGAGCAATAAGTAAAAATATTAAGTTAAAGATACGTGACAAGAATATTTAAATGGTTTGTCGTGAACTATCCTCAAATCTACATTCACATTTTCAAGGATGTCCCTTGCAAGAGCACTAGAATCGATTAAGAACAATATTCTTTAGGGTCAAGATAGAAACCCTTGCAAACACTTCGTGATATTCACACACCAAGCACAAGTCTCGAACCCACAAAGCTCACCCAAGGCTTGACAAGCCCAAGCCTTGATCACAATCCTTTTACAAAGATCAACTGTGTACAAAGAAATCCACTTAAAAAGAAATAGTAGAAATGAGGCTCTAGTGCAATAGACAAATGAGAGAATTGATGACTTGAAGAATGCTCACTCTCAATCAAAGAATTGCTCACAAGGATGTTCTCTTTAAATGGTAATCATGAAGATGAAGAGAGAAAAACTTGATCTATGAGCCTTGATGTTTCTCTAATGAATGAATGCTTAGAATTTGGTTTCCATGATGCACGATGAAGCCCCAAATGATTTATATAGGAAGAATATGAATTATAGGCGTTTTAGGCATTAAATGTGCCAAAACTGCTAATACAGTCGACTGTATAACCAATTCAGTCGTCTGTGTTCCTCTAATCTAGCCGTTGGGGTGTTTTCCTCGAAAATAGTCGCTGGAACTAAAATTCCAACAATGATAACCATACTGTCAATTGGCTGCTCGGTGCCGTTTTTTGAGTTGGATAGATAATTAAAAGGTTTATCAAAATATGAAGATATCAACTCCATTTTTTTGTTGATAAAATTTGAGTAAGTTCCAAAGTTCACTCATTTAAAAAACACACACTTGTGTGAACGGTAACAAATTCATATGCAATGCACAAAGTGTCCAAAGTTCATTTTAGGCCATAGTAATTAATCCAAACATCAAACCAAGATTAGTTACATAATGATAAAGTTCAACCATAATTGAATGTAACTTAGCGTATGAATTTTTTGTTGCTCGTTCACATTAGACTTGATGATTTTTTCATAGCATCTCCATCATAGCCTTAATTAAGCTTCTTCGGCTTGAATCCGTGTAACCAACTTCTCAAATGTGTCTTCATGAGTGTGTATGTTTATACCTATTAGAATTTACTCAAATCACACATTAGAACATAATCAATGTGTAGTTATCATCAAACCAAGATGTAAGCCTAGGTTATCCAACCATAGGGCTAATAATCTCCCTATTTTTTTTATTATGACAAACACTGGTTCCGTATAAGGTAAGATGTAGCATATGATAGTCAACTAAGCGCAACAATTTCACTTAGAATATTCGATCATCTCTAGTATACCCAAGATATGTCAATTTACCTCATATAGAAATTAACCTCATAGCTAGCTCCTCTTAGCTATAATAAGATAACTCTTCCTCTAATGTTCTAAAAAACATGCAATCACATCGCATGTAGAATCAAGATTATTTCTCCCCCTTTATTATCAACAAAAGAACAAGGGTATGCGTGTATAAAGAGATAATTATAAGGAAGATAATGACGTGAGGTATATATAACTCATGAATTCATAGGGATGAAATCAAGAATTCCTTAATGGCCCAAAGAAAAATATACAATGTAGCTTAATAATCTCATCTACTTGATGCATTTTTCAAGAGTAACAAGTATATGATTCAAGCATGCAAGCTTCCGATATTAAGTTACCATATACATATTCCTTCCTGATATATGCTCCCCCTCAATCAATACGAACAATATCTAACAAACATAACCTAATGTATAACCGAGTCATGCTCCCCTTTTGGCATCACCAAAAAGGGTGTGTGTAGGATTGACAACTGAAGCATTAAGACGACCTAAGCACTTATTCAATGTGAAAATTTTAAAAAGTCAATAATGGTCATTTACAATTGATGATTTCAAAATAAGTTCAAGAGTACCATCTATCATCATCTAAATCCAACATGCATCAAAGTTCATAATATAAAGAAGCAAAAGGTCAAGGACTGACAATTTAGGGCAAGGTTCGCATAAATGCTCAACAAGCAAGGTATTTATATCATAAGGAATAAATAAGCATACTTAATGATGTATAAGTTTAGCATGTAACACAATGTTGAAAAGATCATTAAGTTTTACCCTTTTTGGTGACTTACCACGAAATTGAGCTCATGAGAGATCTTTCTTGAAGTCCATTTTCTTTACAAGCCTTAAGACTCCTTATTTGAAGTAGCATCTCCAATTTTGGAATACTTACTCCCCCTTAAGGTTTAGCTTCCTTAAGATTTAGCTTGTTGCTCTTCCTTTTCAATTTTTTCTTAGAGCCTTCTCTTTTTTGCTATTTGCCTTTGCTTTGGACAACCTACAATTACAATTTAGGTCTATTTTTTGCTACCCAGACTTTCTTGGGTCCATAAGTGTTAGCCCTAGCAACATCAAGAAATTCTTCAACAACCCACACTTTCTTTACACCTTCAAATAAACAATTATACAAGGAAAATAAGTAGTCCTATGCCCTTTCTTTGTTACACCAACCACATTTTGTAAAAGGTGTACACTAGTTCTTTGGTTGTATTGGATGGACATTTAACCTAATTAGTTGTTTGAAAACTTTAGGGGGGCAAAATCAAGGGATCTAATCCAATACTGCTTTTAGGCCACCTCTTTGTTGCCCAAGCATGATATCCAAGTTGTTTTAACCATCAACAAAATTTTCAAGGCATTTTTCCAGATCACAAATATTAAATTTTTATCCCGCTTTTCTAGAACCAAAGTATCACATGAAATTTCTTTTGTGGTAAGAATGTTCACAATCAAATCAACCAAAACATTATTCTCACATTCTATATAGAGATGGCTAGATATGGATTCATTCTTGGGATGCAACTCATTATTATCACTTTTCTAAGTCATTTAGCTATTTTGAAATAACATGCACTTGTTTTTTCGAAGCACAATTTTTCTTGGCTAATTTCATACATATAAAAGAACATAAGCATCTTAAGCATCATTATTGGAACAATTGCTATCACTATCAGTCTATGAAGAATTTACCTCATCTTTCTTTTGAGAATTGAAGCATAGATTTGCATATTTATCATGGAAGCCATCACCTTCATCTCCACTTGAGTCATTATCACTCCAAATAATGGCTTGCTATGATGTTTTTATTGAGTGTTTATTTCTTGACTCTTTCTTCTTCTTATTCTCCCTTGAGGTATTCTCCATACTTGAATCATTCTTACCCTTGTATGAGTTTTCATCTTTCTTCATTTTGAGAAACTCATTGAATTCATTTGCAAGTATGTTAATCTCTTTTAACTCAAGTCTTCCTCCTCTACTTGAAGATTGATCCATTGTTGATGAAGCTTTAAGGGCAAAGCACTTCTCCTTCTTCTTTAGACCTTTTTGCCTGGATGATTCGAATTGCATTTCATAGGTCATTAAGGAGAAAATTAATTCATCATACGCGAAGGTATTGAGATCTTCCGATTCTTAAAATGCACTAATTTTTTTAGCATTCTCTAGGTAATGAATGGCCTAATACCTTTCTCACAAGATCACTAGTAGAGAAATATTTTTCTAATTGTTTCAAAGTATTAACAATTTCCATGAATTTGGCATTGAAGGAGATATTATAAATTGCAGCCAAAAGGGTATATTGTTACCTGTTTGGGGGTTTGTCGGGTGGGAGAGGGGTGGTGGGCGGAATATCTCATGCGCTGCCAACCATGTCGCTCGAGTGAAGGGGCATGTGATGAATAAATGTTCAATGGATTCCTCCTCAGAAAGGCATAAAGGACATGAAGTGTCCATTTCTGGGTCGAACATTTTGATCTTAAGCTGCACCGAAAGGATGTTCCAAGCAACTTTCCAAGCAAGCAACTTATGTCGCTCTCGAATTTTCGCCCTCCATAAAGCTTTCCAAAAGCCGAGAGTTTGAGGACTATTTGGGGTGAATCTTCGCTCATTCTCCATAAAATAGGCTGCCTTTGTAGAAAATTTCCCGAATTTAGATGGTGTCCAGGCTAAGAAGTCCTGGGGATTTGAAGGAGAGATTCTAATGTTTAGAATTTCCTTAGTAATAGAATCCGGGAAGAGTCGAATCAATTTCAGCCTATCCCAAGAGCTTGTAGCAGAGTCAATGAGATCGGAAACCTTCGATTCACTATTTTTGTTGGTAGGGACTGATGGGAAATTAAAACCTTCTATGGTAGGGATCCAAGGATCCTTTTAGAAATTAATGCAATTTCCATTACCCATTATGAAGCACGCCCCTTTCTTAAGAGTATTTTTGCTTGACATAATTCATTTCCAAAGCCATGAAGCCCATTTTGGATGGTTGTGTTCAAGAAATAAAGTATTCTTGAGATACTTGGCCTCCATCATTCGGACCCAAGTTTTTTTTTCTGGATTAGTAAGTATTGTCCATCCCAGTTTAGCTAACAATGCTTTTGGAATACATATTGATTTCCACGCCTTCGGGAAATAAGAGTTATTCTTCGATTCCTTATGTCCCCACCAAAATTTTCTAATCGCACCATCTATTTTTTCACACACAGCTTGAGGGATTGCAAAAGTAGACATAGTATAAGTAGGGATAGCCATAACCACTGCTTTGCTTAAAGTGCTTCTTCCTGCTTGAGATAGACATTTAGCCTTCCATCCACTAAGTCTTTGGTTCACTATTTCCATGATGGATCTGAATAGGCCTACTTTGCTTTGGTTGGTGAATATTGGAAGTCCCAAATACTTGTCGCTCGGGGGGGCCTGTTTGATTTCCAGCTATTCGCATAACTCACGTCTCCGATGAGGTGCCAAGTTCTTGCTGAAGAAGACTCTAGATTTTCTACGATTGATTATTTGGCTAAACCACTTTTCATATTTATCAAGACAACGAAGGACCGCATCTGCTTCAGTGGTTTTTGCCCTGAAAATATTATAAGATCATCAGCGAAAAGAATGTGAGATATGGAAGGACTCCCACGGCTGGCATGGATGCCATGAAGATGGCCTTGTTGTTTTTCACGAAGTAGTAATCTGGTTAGAATTTCCGAGCCCAAGATGAATAGAAAAATGGATAGTGGGTCTCCTTGCCGGAGTCCTCTAGAGGGGTGGAAAATACCATGAGGTGCGCCATTTATGAGAGTGGAGAATGATGTTGTGCTAATGCATTGTTTTACCCACCCTATCCACCGATCATCAAATTCAAGATTCTCCAAAACAGTGAGAAGAAAATTCCATTCCATTTTGTCATAGGCCTTCTCCATGTCAATTTTGATGGCCATCAATCCTCCTTTGCCTTGTATGGCCATCAATCCTCATTTGCCTTGTTTTTTCCTCATGGTGTGCCAGAGCTCTTGGACAATTATGCTGTTGTCGTTGATAAGACGATTCGGAACAAAAGCAGCTTGAAGGGGAGATATTAGTTTGCTAAGGACTGTTCGGAGTCGGGTAGCTAAAATCTTTGAGATGAGCTTGTAGGAATTGTTGCATAAGCTGATTGGGCGATAATGAGTGACATATGTTGGCCTTTCTAGCTTCGGGATAAGAGGAAGGTGGGTGTGATTTTTCTCCTTCAGAATTTGGCCTGATAAAAAGAAAGACTTAACATTGTTAATCACATCCTCTTTTGTTGTTTTCCAATAGACCTTGTAGAATAAGGCAGTCATCCCATCTGGCCCTGGCGCTTTGTGTGATCCCATTTGATTCAAGGCTTGCGAGATTTCATTATCAGAAGGGATAATGCCTAAAGCAACATTATCAGCTTCTGAGATCACAAGAGAGAGTAAAGACTCAAGGTCTTGCGGAATCAGCGGGTTCGAACTGGTGAAAATAGAGCTAAAGTGTTCATTGAAACACTTGCTAATCTGTTTTGTTCCCATTATCCAGCTTCCTAAAGAGTTTTTGATGCATTCAATTACATTGCGCCGTCGCCTGACGATAGTAGTAAGATGGAAAAACTGAGCATTTCGGTCCCCTTCCAACAATTTTTGGTGTTTGGATTTTTCCATCCACAAGGTTTCTTCCCTCTTCAGTTCTTCATCTAAGTTAGTTTGCAGATTTGCTTCCTGAATAAGATTTTCTTGGCTAGGAGTTTCTTTTTGGACTTGATCAATAGCTTCCGTAAGCAGTTTAATTTTTGACTGAATGTGACTGAAGTGGGATTGATTCCAGGATTTGAGGGCTTGCCGAGTACTCTTGAGCTTCTGGCATAATCTGAATTGAGGCGAACTTCTAACATATTTTATCCAAGCATGTTCCACAATAAAGTGGCTTGTCTTGTCTCTAGTCCAGTAGGCCAAAAATTTAAAAGATTTTGGGAACTGAGGATTGATCTCTCTAGTGCTGAGCAGAATTGGATTATGGTCAGATTGATGTGCAGGAAGGTGTTGAATCGATGCATTTGGAAACAGTAAGCGCCATGACGGGTTGGCGATTCCACGATCAATTCTTTCCTTGATGTTTGCTTGCAAAGAACGCTTATTGTTCCAAGTAAACAGATTCTCAGAGAAGCCTAAGTCTATCAGTTCTAGCTCATTGATCACCGATAAAAGGCCTCTGGAAGATGATGAAGCAAATGGTCTTCCTCTAGATTTTTTCGAAGATGCTATGATTTTATTGAAGTCACCAGTACCAAGCCAAGGTCCAGGGAAGGACTCAACAATCTTTGTCAAATTATCCCAAAAGGCAGGTTTCTCCTGTCGGTAAGGAGGACCGTAAATAGCAGAGATCATCCAAGGAGTCATGGGAGGGTCTGAGAATATAAGAGCATTGATGAAGTGAGTAGATTCAGAAACAATTTCATTGTCCACACCTAGCTTCTAAGCTAAGCATAGACCACCAGCAGATTTGTTTGGGTTAACACAGTGATGACATGAGTAACCAAGAGCTGAGAGAATTGGGGTAAGAGAAGAAGCAGATAGTTTGTTTCAGAAAGGGAAATAATTTCAGGAGAGAGGCTTGAGACAAGCCGGCAGAGGGCTCAGATCTTTTTCCTTGATCCGAGCCCCTGACAGTTTCTTGAGAGAATTAACATGGGGGAGGTGGTTGAAGGTTAAAGCCTTCTTCCACCTGAGATTTTCCTTGTTCTTCATGAGCTGAGGTATGGATTATAGCCTTGGTAGCTGTCTTTTGTTGTCTTGCTCTTTGTTTGAGTGTTGGTTTTCTAGTTGAAAATTTATATTTGGCAAGACTAGAGAGTTTTGGTGAAGGTGGAGGTTCAGAAGGGTGGGGAGAGATATGTGGAGGTTCGAACAAGGTTTTGTTATCATTGGGTTTTGGTTTTTTTGGTACACAGATTGGGTCAAAGCTTTGTTTTCTTTTGTCTATGGTGGACTGTTTTATGGGTGAGGTCCATATGGGCTTTTGTGGTAAGTGTGGTCC
Source organism: Escallonia rubra (assembly GCA_033065855.1). NCBI lineage: Eukaryota > Viridiplantae > Streptophyta > Magnoliopsida > Escalloniales > Escalloniaceae > Escallonia > Escallonia rubra. Next base: position 80,364 of record JAVXUO010002655.1, read on the forward strand.
ATAAGGGTCAGTTTTTCTAACAATCTGGTTAGGGGTATTGGATAGAAGTTGCACATGAGGATTGAGATTGCCACAGTTGTCATTTTTGGGTAAGTGTGTTAACAGTAATGAGAGAAAATGTTATAGGGTTCAATGGTGTGTGTAGGGCAGTAGGTTTTTCTTTTGGGGGCTGTTCAGTGTTTGTAGGTTGGGGGCTGATTTGATCATCGATGGACAGAGAAAGAGAAAAGCTATTTACCTCGGGGCTTGTGGCAACAATCGACTGCATCCTCGGCTTCCATGCGGTGACCGATTCCGGCTCAAAATCTCGAGTTCGGTCGACCGGAGAGTTGTTCGATTGATTGCGATTGCCAGAGAACGGATTATGATGTGGGGGATTTTGTCCCGCTGAATAAGAAGGTCTGTTCCAAGGGCCATAAGGACGAGGTTTTCCGGCTATGCACCAATTTGCCAGTGGATCAGGTGCACGATGGCACCATTTTTGCACATGTCCAAGGTAGCCACATCCAAAGCAAACATCCGGCAGCCTCTCATATCTAAATTCAATCCAAGCATCCTCCATGCCTGATCTCTTCATTGCGAATCCTTTGGGTAGGGCAGCTTCGATATTGATTTATGTTTTGATCCTTATATACCATTTTCCTCCAATTTTCCCTTCTTTGGAAGTATCAATCTCTAGTAGAGTACCAATTCTTTTTGCAATTGTAATTACATTATTCTTGGTCATTTTGTTGGGTGGAAGACCACATACCCTTATCCCAAAAGGGGACTGATTTAGTGGAACTTCCTGAAGAGCAATATCTGGTGGCCATTCATGAAGGGTCAAGTGAGACCCCATGATGGACCATGGTCGCTTTTCCAATATTTGAAGCATATCCTGCTCATTGTTGAAAATGAACAGCAATTTGTTGTCTTGTTCCCTGATTCCATGAGTGGGGTTCCAGGCAAGTTGGATGGTATTTCTAACTCCATGACGGTTGAGGGATTTGTCACTTACAATCCTGCCAACCAGCGTAAAAGATGAGCTTATGTTGGGGTAAGATGGGTCTGATTCAAGTTCAATAGGTTCAATAGAGCAGTTGAGCGTAGTGTTTGGTTGATGAGGTCAGAAATTTTAGGTAGGTTGGGTGAGTTCATGGTGGTTGGTGGGTCAGAGAGGAGTTGCGAATAATTTATGTGGGTTCTGGGTATTGAATATCCAGCTTTGATGTTTGGGATCAGAGAGTTAGTAGTAGTATGAAGGAATGATTAGAGCTTGAAACCTAATGGTAACCTGTATGGGTTAAGGAACCAGAAATGGTTCAGGTGGACGACGCCATCAGCAGGGCATGGGGAGGATGTCCTCACAGAGGAGAGAGGCAGTTGGGTTTGAGGTTCAAGACGAGAATGGAATGGAAATTTCTCGTTCAACAACTCGGGCTTCTATTATATTGCCATGATATGTTTAGCAAAGAAGGATAACATGTATACATGCATTTCTGCTGTGCCAACATCAGGAGGCTTTTCTGCAAAAATGAGTTTTCTGTATTTCAACGACACCAAGGACCTTAAGCTGAAGCAGTGACTGACTTATGATGATCAACAGTAGGAAGGGTTACTTGCAACATTGGATGAGAAAATATTCCCATATTATAGGACAAGGGATGGAACGACCTTTTGGTGAAGTTATCCCCCCAAGTGACGTGTGAATTCTTTAGTTTAGGTTTCAATCAAAAGAAGTGGCTGTAGTTTTCAGAATTTCATGTATTTCACTGAGTTTTAGTTTATGTACACCAAATATAAATCAATAAGCTAATGTTGGTGCGGAAAGAGGGCCCTTTGCCACGTCGAGCTGCCACAAAGGATGCAGTCTGAGTTGGCTTCCAAGTAGACGTAGTGGGAGACATCAAGGATGGAGTAAGGGCTGAGAGCAAGGCTCCTCAGGCAGGTCGCGAGGGCTGGCAGTGTCGCGCAGGCAGGGTGATGACGAACAGGGCCAGTGGTCGACAGTCCGTGTCAAGAGTGCAACGTCGAGAGTTCGAAGTCGTAAGTCCGAATATCTTTCTCTCACTAGAAAACCAGAGAGAATGGGTTTTAGAGAGAGAAAGTGAAAGTGTCAAATGAGGCAGAAGTCCTGAATAAGCTCCAGAATCCACTATATATAGGCACAAATATGCGTGTGTCATCAGCCGACACGTGTCGTCTTCTGGGATTGACACGTCACCGTAGGGGGTCTCGCAGTCTTGATTGTCCGTCGAATTGCTGTCCCCGAGTTCGTGTCGTCCTGCCCTTGCAGCATCCCTCTGCCTGTCTGAGGAGACTGACCACACTGCGGTAGCATGGTTAGAGTAGCCCATTGTCCCAGCCTCCAGTCCAAGCCCTTACTGAATCCCAAGAGATGCGTCATGAGACGCGCAGAGATCCTGACAGTGGCGAGGGTTGCCCCTGCAGCCAACTGCTAGGTGTGCCGGGCACGATGCCCTCCGGGGACCTGCTCCCGTCCCGGAGTGACTCGCGGTTCATTGCCCTGGCGGTGTCGATGATCGATGGTAACATCAGCGTACATGCTCACAACTTGATATCTAGAGTCTGTGGCGAAGGGGCCTCATGCCGGGGCATTGCGAATGGAGCCCCCCCATGAGTCTGTCGGGTGATTGTGCCGGCGGTGGCCTTAGGGCGGTGAGTCCAATCCCCATTGCGAAAACCGGAGCCTGAGCCCCCGGTTGATTATGCCGGCGAAGGCTTTAGGGTTGTGAGCCTGTCCCGCCGCGAGGGCCGGAGCCCCCGGTTGATTGTGCCGACGAGGGCTTTAGGTTTGTGAGCCCGTGCCGCCGCGAGGGCCGGAGCCCCCGGTTGATTGTGCCGGTAAGGGCTTTAGGGTTGTGAGCCCGTCCCGCCGCGAGGGCTGGAACCCTGGTTGATTGTGTGGGCGAGGGCCGGAGCCCCCGGTTGATTGTGCGGGCGATAATGGGTGTCACGCGACCACTATTGATGAGTGAGCATTGCTGAACGCGCTGAGCGAGGTGATAGCAGCGGTAAGCAGGTCCCTTCCCCTCCCAAGGACTAGAGAGGCCGACCCCTTTCTCCGGGGGGTGGCCGACCCCCTCACAAAAGGGATGGCCGAGCCCCTTCTCAGGGAGGTGGCCGACCCCCTTCTCAGGGAGGTGGCCGACCACCTTCTCAAGGGGGTGGCCGACCCCCTTCTCAAAGTGGGTGGCCGACCCCTCGGGGGGGAGGTGCTTTTGATCTCTGTCTGAATGTTTTAAGGCGCGGAGCGCTTCGATCGGGCATGGCGATGTTTGAGCATCGGAGCATTTTGACCGAGGAATGATGTTGAGAAAATTTGACTACCGAGCGGGTGACGTGTCGTGCCACTTGAGTCTTTTAGGGGGCCCTGGGGTGCGGTCCGCGGGTGACATGTCGTGCCACTAGAGTCTCTTAGCGGGCCCTGGGGTGCGGTCCGGATAGGTTGTGAACATAAGCCCCCTGCGTGCGGGGTGCGCGGAGGGGCAACCCGAGTGGGCATCGCACGCATAAACGATGTTGAATGCGCTTGGGGATTGAAACATGAATGTTGTGAATATGCATAAGTAGCGGGAAAATGAGAATGGTAAATTTTTTTTGTTGAGATTTGAAAAAAAGGGGTGGTTGAGATTGGATGGCCCACTTCTATTAATAGGGAAGGGGTGGGGGTGGTTTGCTAAAAAAAAAAATTCTACATTTGGAGAAGTTGAGAGAAGAAAAAGAGAAGAAATGGTGAGAGAGGGAAAGCAAATGGCCGAGGGGTCGGCCGCAGATGGGGGTCGGCGGGGGTGGAGAGAAGGAAAGAATAGGGGAATGAGGGAAGGAGGGAAGAAAAAGGGAAAGGGGAGGGGGGTCGGCGGGTGCATGAGGGTCAGGCAGAAGAGGGGGGGTCGGCCAACACGCGGGAGATGATAGAAAGGAGGGAAGAAAGGGAGGAGAGGGGAGGGGGGTCGGCCGGAAGATGAGGGTCGGTGGGAGATGCGGCCGCGGGGGAAATAGGAAGAGAAAGTACGAGAGAAGAAAAGGGGTCAGCGGGGCCGAGGGGGTCAGGAGCTGGAGGTGGGTCGGCGAGAGAAGAAAAAGGGTCGGGATCGGGAGGTGGGTCGGTGGGGCCGAAGGGCTTGGGAGCTGGAGGTGGGTCTGCGGTGCCGAAGGGGTCGGGAGGTCGGTGGGGAAAGGGGGTCGGGAGCTGGGGGGAGGTCGGCGGGGGCAGGGGGGTCAGGAGCTGGAGGGGGTCGGCGGGGCCAAGAGCCGAGGGCAAGGTCACGCCCACCGAGCCGGTGCCCGTTCTGAAAAAGTTGAAGCAGCAGATGTGGGTGAAACCACGAGGTGGTGCGGCGAGCTCGGCGCGACCACCGCGAAATGTGACGACGGAATCGGTGCCGCCCCGCCGATAGATTAAGCCGAAGCTGTGGGAGGTGGTGGGACGGGAGCGCCACTTTCCTCTGATGATGCGTCGGTGATGACGTATGATCCGGACCCGGATAAGACGGCCACGCCGTTGAGAGTAAAAGGGGTAGTACCGGCCGTGCCTGGTCGGGAGTTGTGGAGGGAGCTGGCCATCCGGGTAGCAGATGGTGCGTTCACAGTGCCTTGGAGTGGGGCGTCGATGGGGGAGGAGCCACTAGTGCCGTCACCATATGTGCGGGCTCTGAGCTGGGAGGATGCGCCCGTGCCGTCACCGAGGTATGTGGCGGGGTTGTTGGTGGAGCGTGAGGATATACCCTGGGCACCTGTGGTGTTCAAGGGTCACGGTGCGATGCCGATTGGGTGGGACTTCTGGTGTGAGCACATGATGGAGGTGCCGAGGTGGTCGGCATTATTGGAGGTGTTGGGGTTAGTGTCGGCGATTGACATTACGGCTAGGGGGGTGGAGTTGTACAGAGACACGCCTGGGATGACTTTGTTGTTGTCGCGATGGAGTACTCAGACACATACCTTTGTGACTGAGTTCGGAGAGATTGGGCCGACGCTGCTAGATGTGATGATGTTGACGGGGCTGCCGATGCATGGAGAGTTGGACGCACGTGTGACGCGGCTGACTAATGATGAGCGGTTGTTGCAGACGCAACTAATTGATATTTTGTCTGGGACGAGGCAGCATCGGAAAGGAACATACAGCGGTTGGCTCCGCTTGTTCTATGGTACACCACAGGGGAGGGCGAGGCAGAAGCTGGGCAATGCGGCCCATTTTGTGATGGGGCCATACCATAAGGATGAGCGATACGAGATGGCGGCCTTCCTGACGATGTTCTTATCGAGGTGAGTATGATGCGTTCCGTTGTTTGTATGTTCGTAGATGTGATGCGAGTTGAGGTTGTATATAATGCGTTGGCGTGTTGTTTTGTTTTGCAGATTCGTGTTTGAAGGGACTCCGGAGGATGGCATATCCGCAAAGGTGATTCCCCTGGCGATTCAGATGGTGCAGGGGAAGCGTGTTGGGCTAGCTCCCGTGTATCTGGGCACCATGTATTCACGATTGGATCAGTTTGTGAACGACGTGAAGAGGTCGCACGGGCGGTACCAAGTAGCGACCTACGTGGATTGAATGTTTCTGCAGCGGTACTTGTATGAGTGTTTTCCAGACTATCGTCCGACAGGATATCCGCTTGAGCATCCAGCACCGAGGACGAGGACAGTGATGCACAGCGGCAGATCGCGGGAAGTGGCACTGTGGTGCAGCGGGGCGCGGGCATTTGCATGGGCGGGCATCAAGAGGCCGGAGTGCCCGTTGTCGCGGTTGATAGATGCGAGGGAGGCATGCATAGCACGACCGTATAGAGAGATGCATGCGTCATACGGAGTACCCCCTGGTTGCACGGATATGAGATGGCGATAGATTTGACCAAGAGGGGGGGGTGTTGTGCTCTTGGTGGCCTACTTTCCGGGTTGGCTGCCAGTGATGACTGATGATGGCGGGAAGCCTATAGAGAACCTATATTACGTGGCTCGGTATTGCCCGGACCGGTTGTCGCGGACATTTAGGTATGACTTGGAGCCGCTGTGTGGGTATCGTAGCCCGTGGAGTGTGACGACCGCATTCGGATACACGCGGTATGACAGAGTTCGTGAGTGGCCGGTACCGGCGGTAGCGTGGAGGAGGCCGGGGAGAGCGTCAGTGGGGGCGGTGACGGTGGAGTATGCACAGTGGTGGGAGCGTCTGCGGGCGGTCTGGGCGGAGTGGTTGGCACAACCATCGGGGACACGACGACTGGTTGACGTGTTTGCCTGTGACCGGGCGTTGAGCTTGGTATCGATGACAGCGGTGAGGCAGGCTGGCATGCTGGTTTTAGTGATGGGGAGTGCGGTTGTGAGTTCGGAGAGGGATCCCGACGAGGAGGGCGAGGAGTCTGAGGAGGATGCTCAAGAGGAGGACCATGGGGAGGAGCCAGTGGTGGCGGTATCGCGGGTGCCAGGGGCCGGGCAGGGGCCGCGGTCGTTCTTGCGAGCTGGGCTGATGGCGGGGGCTCGTCAGGCGAGCGCAGGCTCTTCAGACTTGCGGCTGACAGGATCAAAGAGGCTGTGAGATGCGTCGGAGGAGCCAGTGGTTGAGGTAGGCCGGACTGTGGCCGCTTTTGATTAAATCTCGTTTATTGATGTTATTTAATAATAAAAAAATTGAGATGCTAATGGTTGTTTTTGGACAGGGGTACGGGGGACAAGCAGTGGCGCGCGGCAGCGATGCAAATGCAGCGGACGCGACGGAGGCGGTGAGAGCGGCCGAGGTTGATGAGGCAGCAGGCAGGGATGAGCCGGTAGCGGCCGGCGTGTCGGGGGTAGGGGCGAGTGGCAGGGTGAGTCCACCACCAGATGTCGAAGAGGGGGTGGATGATGTGTATGGTGGCTTGGTAGACAAGTCGTTGATGTTTGATGCCAGTGGCTACTGGTGGACAGACGCGGCGACGGGGGCCGCGGTGGTTGAGCAGGGGGATTTGATGGAGTTGGAGCCTGCAGTGGCGGTCCCGATTCAGGAGGTGGAGATCCTGGATCAGCCGGTGCAGGCTGTTGTGGCGGCGCCGTCAGGGTCGGCTGTTGAGGCGAGTGCGACGTTGATGGCGATGCACTCGATGACCGTCGGTGTACATGCAGCCGGAGAAGTGCGCGAGAGGCCCGTGATGGTGTTGAGTGGTACAACAGCCAGGGAGGCGAGTAGGGGATCGTCGAGTGGCCAGGCCGATGTGGTAGTATGGGAGAACCTCCAGCTACCTTTGGAGACAGTGCGTCGGTTAGAGATGGTGAAGGCGGCGTACCCGCAGATGTTTGAGGGGGTGAATTTGGAGAATCCGGTGCTGCAGAGATGGGTGTACTCAGGGTTTGTGGAGTGGCTGCTGCCCATTGCGAGTGTTCCCGCGGCGGGCTGGACGACAGGGTTCATTGAGCGATCGCTGACAGAGTTCGCGGCGTTCACCTCTTTAGGTGTGCAGCTAGATTGGTTGGTGGAGTTCTTTAGATCGAGGAGCGAGGGTGGTGGTGTGGGCGAGAGGATGGCCTTGGTACGTATGGAGGAGATGTTGCTCGAGAGGCACCGTCAAGGGTTGGAGGTGGAACGATCAGAGATCAATGGAGAGTTGGTCGTGAGCGACAGAGAGGTGGCGGCGATAGAGGGGCAGCTGACGGACTTGCAGAGACGCCGGAGTGATCTCCAGAGGCGGCGGACGGATGTGGAAGTGCGAGAGGCTGAGCGTTTGAGGCGACAAGCTGAGTTTGAGGCGGAGCGGTCGGCGCTACAGGTTCAGCGTCAGGCATTGCAAGCGTTTAGCGCTCACCCGGTAGCCGCTTTGTTATCTAGCTTCCGGTAGGTTTATCATAGATTTGATGTCTAGGGAGTGCCCGATAGTGGCCAAAGATGTTTTATGTATGTATAAACATTTATTTCGTTGGTACATGAAGTGTAATTGCATGCTGCTTTGTTAACATATGTCGTGGATGTATGGTATAAGCGTTGTATGTTACGATTGTGTGTTGCGTCTGTTGGATGTCTGTCTGTGTTCCCCGCGCCCTTTTTTCTTTTTCTGCTTCTTTTTTTTTGTAATCGAGGACAAACACTTGATAACTAGAAATGAATATAAAAGTAGAGGCAAAGCATAGAGGTAGGGAGTGAAAAGACCGTATATTGATAGTGCGTGGATCAGAGAAATGTCTTTACACAAAAGGAACTCGTAACAAGAAACAAAGTACAAACTAGTACATGGGTGTATATACACAAAATGCTGGGTCGTGGGGGGGGGGACAAGCCGCAAGCCGATCATGCATAATACTTCTTCAGAGAGCGACCATTGACAGGGGCGGTAAGTTGCTCGTCGTCTGGATTGAGCAGGAGATATGAGCCATTGCTCCTGACAGTATGTATTTCGAATGGCCCCTCCCAGTTAGGTGTAAACTTAGGAGCTGACAAATTGACCCGTACGTGCTTGGCGGCTTGGAGGACAAGGTTGCCTGCCACGAAGGAGCGAGGTTTGACGGTCTTCTCGTAGGCTTTGACAAACTTCTCATGATATGCTTTCATTCGTCGCATGGCATTAGCTCTCTTTTCATCAAGGCGCTCAAGCACCACCATTCTGGTTTCCTCCTCCCCGAGACCACTGCTGAGGGATAGATGCGCCGAGGTGACTGATCTCGGCCGGCACTACACATTCGTCCCCGTAGACGAGGGAGAAGGGTATGGCCTTTGTAGCTGTGTGTCTGGAAGTTCTGTAGGCCCAGCGGGCATGCCTTAGCTTTTCGGACCAAGAGTTGCCCGCGTCATGGACCATGTGCGACAAGACGCGCAACAGAGTTTTGTTGGAGGCTTTAGCCTGACCGTTGCCTTACGGATAATAAGGAGTCGACGTGGCGTGATTGATATCGTCTGCTTCCATGAGAGTCCGAACATCCCGATTGATGAATGGCGTGCCGTTGTCGGAGATAATACATCGGGGGATGCCGAAGCGACATATGATGTGGTCGCGCAAAAAGTTGGCGATGGCGCCCCCCGTGGCTTTTCGCAGATGTATGGCTTCGACCCACTTTGTGAAACGCTCTGTTGCGACCATGATCCAAATGTGACCTTTTGATGGTGGATGTATGGGGCTGATAAGGTCGAGAGCCCAAGAGTGGAATGACCAAGGGGCAGCGATCATACGTAGGTCGGATACTGGCATGTGCATTCTATTTGCGTGTCTCTGGCAGGGTTGATAGTGTTGTACATGGGAGAGTGCGTCAGATTACATACTCGGCCAGTAATACCCCCACCTGAATAGTTCTTCCTACAATTTCTGAGAGCCTTGATGTTCACCAGAAGCACCATTGTGCACTTCGTTGATCACCTCGTCTGCTTGGGCACCCTGCAAGCATCGTAGGGTGCGTCCAGAAAATAGTTTGCGAAACAATTCGTCTTACGTCTCGAAATACTTGACCGACTTGCGTTTGATAGATCGTGCCGAGCTGCGGTCAGAGGTTAGCAGTCCATGGGACAGATATTGCAGGAAAGGCTGGCGCCAGTCACCCTCAACATTGACGACAAGAGCTTCCGTACGGTCTGGTGCATATAGGCATTCCGAGCAACCCTGCTGCACATCTGAAGCATCCTTGGCCATGGATGGCCAAAAGAGACCCATTCGCTGGAGACGACGGTGTAGCGGCGGTCCGTCGAGGCCATAACACTTTTGATGTCCATATTGCAATTTGTGATTTGCTTCTGTCGGGTCCAAACATCGTGCCAGAGTGCCTCCGGGACATCGCTTGTACATGATGTCTCCTAGCATAAAGAATTCTGTAAGAGTGGAGACGGAAGCGAGTGACGGTGCCCTAAGCTGGTTGACGATCGGCTGCCCCCAATCATCGGTCGTGGTGTCCGTTGGTACCAAGTCCAACGTTGTGCTTCGTGCCGTCCTTTTGATAATGGTTAGCACCCGTTGTTCACCGTCAATGTCTATTTTTGACGCGATCGTGGCTAAGCTGTCCGCATGTCGGTTGTGGCACCTGCTGTGATGTTCGTATTGGACATGGCCAAGCTGTCCCTCCAAGTGCTGTACTAAGGCACGATAAGGTGCAAAGGCTGGCTCCCTGACTGCAAATTCCCCATCGGCTTGCTTCATGATTAGGTTCGAGTCCCCCTTTACACGCAACGATTTAGCCCCCATGCTGATGGCTAGCATGAGGCCGATGACTAGGGCCTCGTACTTGGCTTCATTGTTGGATATCGGGAATGCGGGTGTGAGGGACAGGGATGGGGTAACACCTTCTGGGTTCCGTAGCATAATGCCGGCACCTCCTTGCCGGATGTGAGCTCCATTGGGGTCTTTGCTAGTGGCTGAGCCGTCGACTTCAAGTTTCCACAATTCATCCACATCAGAGGTCAGGGTCGTCTCTTCTCCAATCAATTGATGTGAGGTTGGTTCACATTGTTGACGCGGGAAGAAGGCCAAAAGGTCTGCGAGCGCTTGGCTTCGCAAAGCCGTAGGATTCTTGATGGATAGGCCGCACTCGGCCAGTAGCAGTAACCAACGAGTAAGTCGGCCAGACAGGGCAGGGCGAGTGAGCATGTATCGTAATGGGTCAGCCTTGGTGCCGCGTATAATCTGGTGCGATAAGCAATAGTGTTTGCATTTCCGCGAGGTGTCGACCACGGCGAAGCAATGTTTTTCGAGCTCAGAATAATTGGCCTCGGGTCCTCTGATTGACCGACTGAGATAATAAACCGGACATTCCACTCCGTCCACTTCTTGAGCAAGTAACGCCCCTATAGATCTGGGCGTGGAGGTTAGGTAAAGCAAGAGTGGTAGGCCTCGCTGCGGCACGGCCATGGTCTGCGGTGACATGAGGACCGCCTTGATTTGTTCGAATGCTTGTTGTTGGGGTGCACCCCAACTCTACGGTGCGCTCTTGCGCATCAAGTGCTGGAAGGGCGTGATGAGTTCGGCCAAGGCAGGGATGAACCTGAGGAGATAAGAAACCTTGTCAAGGAAACTTTTTAACTGCTTGGATGTCTTGGGTTGTGGCATCTCTCGGATAGAGGCGGCCTTGGAGGGGTCAACGTCAATACCCTGTCGACTGACCAGGAAGCCGAGGAATTTGCTGGAGGAGACCTCAAAGGCACATTTGAGCGGGTTCATCCGCATGTTGTATTGACGACATCGGTCAAAAACTGCCTGAAGGTCCGCAAGATGCTCACTTTCCTTTTTAGATTTGATAATGAGGTCGTCAACATAGTTTTCCACTGTGCGGTGTATCATGTCGTGAAAGATAGCTATCATAGCTCTCTGATAGGTGGCACCCGCATTCTTGGCACAGTCATCGGGGTTCATTCGAATTTGGTTGTAGCCGGCGAAGCCGTCTATGAAGGACAGGGTCTCGTGTCTGGCGGCAGCCTCCGTGAGCATATCAATATTGGGCAATGGGAATTCATCTTTAGGGCATGCCTTATTCAAATCGCGAAAGTCAATACAAACGCGAACTTGTCCATTCTTCTTTTGCACAGGAACAACATTAGCCAACCAGATAGGATGAGTGATGGGTTCGATGAAGCCAGCCTGCAGAAGTCGTTCGATCTCTTGCTTGATTTTTATTTCAAGTTCGGGGTGGAAGGATCGCGAATGCTGTCGAACTGGGTTGAACCCGTTGGTGATGTTGAGATGGTGCGTTACTAAGGCAGGGTCTAATCCGGGCATTTCGTTGTAACTCCACGCCAAAACGTCACGATATTCGCGGAGGAGGGTAACCAGTTCCTCTCTTCGGCCTGGGACGAGTTTCGTGCCAATGTAGGTCAGCCGAGGTTCCTCGCCCGGATCAACCAGGTTAATTTCTTCAAGAATTTTGGCCTGCGGTCGTGGGCCGTCTTCATAGCAGGGGGTGCAGCGCCCGGGGTAAGCTCGTGATCTGGCGGACAATGCTCGGCCACACAACACTATTCTGTCTCCGTATGTGGGTGGTGGTCGAGGCGGTGGACCCCCCGAACACTGTCATAACTGGTAGATGACCCTTCCGTCCTTGATGACGCGCTGGAAGGTAGTTTCAAACTTGGGGGATGAAGGCGGGGAAATGGTAGGGGCATCAGATGGTGATGTTGAGGTTGATGCTTTGTTCTTGTTGCTTTTCTTGGACTTGGACTTGGACTTGGGTGGCTTGTTCCCACACAGCTCGTCCCAATCTGGTAGCTTGGTGGAGTGGATGTGAGTGGCATTCTCATTATCTGCAGCAAGTTCAATGAAGAAGGAGGCCTCGATAAAATAAGACTCGGTACACTCAAAAGGGGCCTTGGTTGTGGGGATGGTTACTGCTACCTCATGTCCCGCAGGACCGGCCACCAGTTTCACACACTGGTGGTACGTCGAGGGAACAACCTTGTTGATATGGATCCAAGGTCGCCCAAGTAGGAGGTGGAAGGAAGACTCGCTATCTATCACATGGAAACTGGTGTCACGACGGACAGTTCCGACCATTAGGTCGACAGTGATGTGGCCAAGAGTGGACTGGGGGCCCTGCCCAAAGCCAGTGATTTTGATGGGGTCCCGAATGATCTTTCTTGGCGGTATACCGGCTCGCTGCAAAGTGATGAGAGGGATGATGTTGATTGAGGCGCCGCAATCTACCAAGGCGCGGCGGAAGCCGGTGCCGTTGACAGTGCATTCAAGGTATAGTGGCCGGTTATGGTGCTCGACGGTTGGTGAGTCCTTGTCCGAAAATATAAATGCAGTGGAAGGGACATGTCTGAGCTCAGCCTGGGCGGTGAAGCACTCGGGCCCGAGGCCTGTGGTGACCTCGATCAAGCAATCCGAGAGATAGGTCCGCGCTGCGGGTGAAAACCCCATTTCATCAAAGAAGCCTTTGATCTTCGTCATTTGGCCAGCCGAGGACACTGGCTGGGGGGTAGGAGGTACGTGAGCTGTGATCAAAGGCGAGACTTCCGCAGAAGCTTCGGGGGCGAGCGGCTCGAAGTGGTCGGTGGTAACCATGAGCACCTGATGCTCGCGGTTGTCGTTGCCATGGTTTGGGTATGGTTCTTTCCACACATCATTGTTCTTTCGCAGCTGTAGCTCGCCTGACGTGACCTTTCTTGCAAAGATGGCCCGCAACGCATTGCAGTTCTTGAGAGGATGGCCGAGGGCCTGGTGGAAGGGACAGTAGTTGGGCCTGGTTCTTTCCTCGTCCGTGATGGGGATCCGCACAGGTGGTAAATGGAAGTTGTTGTCGTTGACAACCCATTCTGTCAATAGATCTTTCACCGTATTTAAATCACACGGAAAGGCAGGCGGAGTCTCCTGTTGTCGTCGTTTGTCTGGTTTGTCTATCCGGGAACTAGCGTTTAAAGCCAGTGTAATTACTGATGTTGCTGATGCTATTGCCGGTGCTGGTGCCGCTGCGCTGGGTACTGGGTGGGGCTGCTGAGGCCACCAGTGCATTCTGTGGCCGAGGCCTCCGTGGTTTGACAGGCCCAACCGTCTCGTAAGTACGCCTCGCCGTTTCTTTGAGATGTCCCCATGATTTCAATTGTAAGTTCTCGAGGTGCACCCGGTACACGTCGTTCATATTCTTGATGCATATGGGCACCAGTGTCTCATCCTTACTGAAATCCGTGCACTCGAGGCATTTAAGATGAAAGTGATGCACATATTTGGTTAAGTCTTCGCCGGGGGCTTGGCGAATGCCGGCGATGTCCACTATGGTGACGCGCTCAGCTTCATAGTGGAATTTGTCCATGAAGAGTTGGACCATTTCATGCCATGAATGGACTGTCCCCGCAGGGATCTGGTGGTACCAAGTGTAGGCCAAGCCTGTAAGGGGCTTGTGGAATCCCTCAACTTCAAGCTGTCTCGCGGGCCATACTGCTCCAATGAGCCTGCAAATCTCGTCAAGTGCTCACGGGCGTTGCCCTCGCGTCCGGTGAACAACACGAAGGCTGGTTGTTTGTACTTGAACGGATAGGGAATGATGGCTATCTCGTCAGCATATGGCGTGTGGCTTGTCAATCGACTTGATGAGTCGGGTGCGGACTGCTGTGACAGTCGGTGAAGAAGCGCGTCAAAGTCAGCCTTTGAAACATAGTGGGAGGTGGCTCCTCCTGGCCGACCAAAGGTTGGTGGCCGGCCGGTGCTCTGCGAGCCCCGGAGTCCCCTGACGGTACAACTTTGGGCAGGAGCGGTTGAAGGGCGATACATGGCGGGTGTTGATGCGGGCAGGTGGAGGGTGGCATGGGTGGGCGGACGAGACATAGCCACCAGTTGGCCTATCATTTGGTGCTGCTCCTTCAAGTAGGGGTTAGGCTCCATCTCAATGGACTCGTGAGTTCAGAAGAGCTCCTGGCTGGAAAATGTTGAGGCGCCATAGTAGGAGAGACTTGTTGCAATAATGGCCCAAGATCTGGCTGCTGCCTGCGTGGAAGCATCACGGGACGCAGCGTGTCTGCCACGAGCGGGGAAGATGTCGTGAGTCCTATCGCCAGGGGTCTGGAGGGTTGAGGTGGCAGCGGTCGTGCCACTGGCGCCTGGGTAGCGTCAGGGGACAGCCCCGGTCCTGCAGGCTGGACCGGCAGCACAATCTGTTGCGAGGCCATCGCTTGTATGGATTTTTGCATTTCCAATATGGCGGCCATGAGTGAAGCTTGAGAGTCCTGTATGCTGGCTATGGTGGGGGTGAACTGTTGGATGGCCGCGTTGACTGCCACTTGCACGTCAGGTGTGGGAGGGTCTTGGGGGCGCACAGCGCTAGTCCCTTCTTGGTCGTCAGAGTGATGCTCCTCACGGATGGTGGGGTCGA